>JACEIK010000114.1:461439-491464 GCA_018107945.1 Datura stramonium | reverse complement strand
ATAAAAAAAAAAAGGGATCTTGGACTAGAAATAATTTCTAACAAGAAAGTGGACGTCATCCCATTTGGTTGGTTAGGTGGTCAATTTTGTGAAAAGTGCAATGGTGCTCTCAGTGAACCAATCATTTTGCATAAAATCTTAACTTCGTTACAAGAGGGTAACGTCAAGAACATTTATCGAAGTGAACAACCATACTTCTTTTTAAGAAAATAAAATAAACCTAAAAATAATTATTTATAAAAAAAAGAAAAAGAAATAGAGTGTAGGCAGAAAATAATTTTTTTTCCTTTTTATATCTTGAATAAAATAAAATAAAATTTTCAAATTCTAATATGTAAAAATGATGATCTCCTTCCACTTCTAAAAAAAAATATTAGTTTCCCACTAAAAAATGGCAAGTGACTATTCCAACCGGTGGAAAAAGAAAAAAAATAACAATATTTTTATATGGAAGAATCATGAAATTTCCCACTGTTTCAGTGGGAAACTGTTTCCCACCATGCATTTTCCTAGTGAACAAATTCAGCGAAAAATTAATGGAAAAATTATGTCTTATGACACAAATTTCTCATTGATTTGTGTTGGAAAAAATATCTTTTTCTAATAGTTTTCTCGTGTATGTAAAAATAAAAATATCTTATAAAAAAGATCATAAAACTAAAACATATTTATAAAAAGATAAACATTATTTCTAATAAGACATTTTATAATTATTTTTTAATGTCATATAAGTTATGGAAAGGCTATTGATATATGGGTATAATAGTGCTCGAATATTGGACATGTGTTAAAAATTAAGGTGCTCTTATCGATACACACATCTATGTTTCTTATGACATAAAATAAAGAAACTATCAAAGTTTTGATAGTAATGAAACAAGAAATTGCAAAAGGAATCCACTGAGGGCACTAGGCGGGCAGGACCACACGGGACAACAAAGAAAGCAACATCCCTTAAAGTAAATAATTATAATCTTGTAAAATCAGTGACAGTTTTCAACACAATTATGAGTCCTATTAAAAAAACAAAACATTAAATAGGATGGTTCAAGGACACTTGATTTTAACAGTACTGATAAAATAAAAAAGCAAACCAAATATCAGTAATGTAGGACAATAACATTATACTCAACAATAGCATCTCCGCCGGTAGCACTAATCCAATAGGTCTTGGCGGTGGCGATTCCCCGAGCCAATCGGAAAATTCCTGAACCACCGATGATAGGCATTTCGCGATACTTGCGAAGTGCACGGTTCTGGCCAAGAACACTGAGTGTGCTCCCATTATACTTGCCCGTTGTGAACACAAAGTTAAAAGCCACGACTAGGCCTAACTCCTTTTGATCATCTGAACCATAAATCCCTTGGGCTCGACCCACTATTGTTGAATTGGGCTCAGGCCCAATTGTCAGTGGGTCGTCAATCATTACAACAGAACCGAATAAAGTTGGGGATTTAGCAGTCATACTGGACCTGGCTATTGGAACTGCAGTTGGATTTTTCCCACTAAATATGTCGTGAAAATAGAAATGAAACTTGGTCACCTTTTGCTTTGCATAAGGAAGCTTCTGGAACCATTGTTCCACAGCTTTGGGTCCTAACACAGCTCCTTGAGCCATTGGCATAACAATGAAGCAAAGCAATAGAATTACGTTGGAATTTTCCATGTCTAGTTTAAGTCTGATTCACTTCTTTTCCAGAGGAAAGTATATATAGGCATGCTTGTCTGTATATATATTGCTTGTCTTAGAAGTTTAAAGACAACAACAGGGGCTAGTTCCATGCGAGTAATCATTTCAAACTTGGGAGTTCAATTTTTACGCCGTCTACAATGTCATAGTATAAATATTTTTTCTACACTGTCAAGTCATCCAAATAATAATTAAAATTTAGGATTAATTAATAGCTTAGAAAATAATTAAAGCAAGTAACCCGCGCCAGTTAGAACAAGTCAAAATATATCGAGTATATAAAAATTTGTTACACAGTTGGGGTGTGTTTGGCAGGGANGTGTTTGGCAGGGAGGAAAATAGTCTTTAGTTTTCTCATGTTTGAAAAAAAAAATTATCTAGAAAAATAAAATTTCTTAAAAATTAGAAAAATAATTTTTTATAAGAGATTGTCTCATTCACAACGTTCAAACACATTTTACATCCTCCCACACTTATAGCTCTCATCCCAATTACCCCGCACTATAATTCTTATTTCGCCAACATTTCTCATATTATTTGTTTTGATTATATATAAATATTTTTAAAATAATTTCTTTTATTGATATATCAAATATAAAAAAAAATAAAAAGTTATATATTTAAATAAAAAAAATTTGTGCGAACAACACTCTGTTTCGTACAAAACATACCCTTTAGCGTATTTAGATTGTCGTGGGTAGCGTAACTTGGGGGCAAAGCTTGCAGGTTATTATTGGTGCAACAAGATCTTCACGTGGTAACAGATTGAACCACTAGCACCACATATATCTTTCTAAGAGACATGTGGTTTAAGGGAAATTTATTCACAATTGTGTCAGTATAATGGAACCCCTGTGGGCCACTCGACAGTTTTAGCTGAGTCCCTGATCGATGAATCATTTTGGAGTCCAAGATTAAAATGGTAAGGTGTGAATGTGATAAAAAAGAAAAAGGAAAAAAAATCCTCCATTATGGAAGAGTCGTTTTTTTCAAAAAATGAATGTCAGAGGAGATCAAAATTATGTATGAAAAGAGTGATTCCGTTCTTTTTAATGCAAAGTGAGATTCGGTGGGTATTTATTTTATTTGTGTGTATCGTGTGTGTGCTACAAAAGATGGGAAAAAAATGGTATGAGGATGTGAGGGAGTTAAAAATAGGAGAATATTTATTTGGGGTGTTTTTTGGGGGAAAAAAATATTATTCACATAAAAGAAATACTGAATAGAATTTTTCTAAATATAAAAAGAAATTGATAAAATTTAAAATTTAAGATTATGTTCAATATTACTAGTTGGGTCTAAATAATGTTCTATTAAAAGTATGTAAAACTAGTACTACTAAATTATCAAATAAAAGAAAATATCGTTAAATTATTAAAATAAAATAAAAGAATATATCGTTAAATTATTAAAATAAGATATATGTATTAGAAGGTGTGTGCCTATAAAACATACTTGAAAGTAAAAATACCTGCATTCAAAGGTGGATGCCTATAATAACAAAATAACACCAACAATGATAATACTAAAGTAATAAAATGATACTAAAATAAAGAGGGTAATATTTGTTAGTGTGATAAAAATAAGTTAAATAGCATTTTGGCTTAGCTAAAAAAAAAATAAGAGCCCAAATAGATAAATTTGGAAAAAAGTGGGACAAAATTTAGTGTCAACAATCCATATGATTTTGAGATAAACATGTATACACCCTACATACTTCTAGAGCGTGAATATGACTTTCGTATGCTGAAAAAATCAGATTCATGTGAGTATTATTGCGGGTTGCATGCGACGTAAATGTGATTATAGATATGATGAATCACATTGTCTTATTTGTGAACTTGAACAATTACAGGCGTCTATCCCACCTCGTTTCTCTATGTGGATGAGTGTCAAGATAAAGAAGACTACAAGATAACTTTCAAATAAATTCAGAAAGAAAATAATATGATACTGATAAGACGTCGTAGGTACTATATTCTTAAACTCGCTGAAGAACAAGCTTCAACCACACATCGCAATCTAATGCTAGCGAACGGGCAAGTGTTTTAGCCCATGAAGTTTACTAATCAAAGGATAAGATGCCGAACGAACGTCATTAATGAATATTTCTTTTATTCTTTTTGTATTGTCTATGGCTATTGAAATTTCAGTTATTTGTCAAACAGTTATATGACCTTATTCCTATGAAGTTTCTATGGTTATTGAAAAAAATATATGAATATTAAAATCTAAACAAACTACATATATTAGAATATATTCAAATATCAATATATAAAAATTTTAATGCATTAAACACAAATATAAAAATTTGATATACACACATCAATCTTGAAGTAGTCTAAGACATCGTGTTTGGTGTGGCCTATTTTTCTGTAAATGCCACAATTTCTAGTCATGTGAGCGGGAGCAATATTCATGTCATTTCTAATTTGGCTACGCCTTTGCGCTCCTGATCTTTACATATATTCTGTATTTGCAACTAAATTAAATGGAGTGGTTGGCAAATACCCTCGTCACCTAGTGGGAAAAACTGACCGCTATACGTTTGTTTGTAGTACCTCGTACTATAGTACTTGCTAACATATGCTTTAGATTTGATGCCTCGAATGCCACAAAATTTAATAAAGCATGTGAATATAGCATATGATAATTTTTGTTTTTTCCACAAGAACATTTCTTTCCCTTGACGTTTACCTTTTTGATATTTTCAGTTTTGCCATTGTGAGCAGAAGTCCTAATCTCTAAAACACCATCGCCAGTATAAGGCATCGGGTAAGTGTATAATTGAGCTCTTTGACAATTATTTAGAATTTTTTTTCAACTGCAAGCAGGCATAGTTTTTTATTTTCTACAAACGTAAAAGCAAGCTTGTTTCTCTCAACAAAACAATCAACAAGGGTTTTAAACGTCAATCGAATTATGGCAGTCATTGGAAGATCATAGCTTTCCGTAGAAAACCATTGTATGAATCAAATACATTAGTCGTCAAAAGCACCCCATCTACGATCATCGTCTTGTATAATATCCATTTATCCAATGAATGATTATTTAACTACATATGCACTTCCGGGGGAAAGTCCACATTAGCATTTCGAAATCGCAATTTAGAATTTTTTTTAATTAAAATTGATTTTCAAATGTCAGACACAAAACCTATGGTATGTGCCCGGTGGATTCGACCAATCATAAGACTAGACACGCTGCAAGATTTCTTGATACCGATTAGAAATTAGACCAATTCCTTGCTATCACAAACAACATGTCTCCACAATAACTTCGGGAATCATGACCATGAATCTAAACTTTTACAGGCGACACAACATATATATGTAGGTGAAAAAATATTATTAGTAGCACCCATTTCAATAGCGATTAATAATTTTAATTAATAGAGACTGTAAAGATGAATGTCGTCTATGATATGATAGGCCTACAACTTTTGAATCCATCAATGCTTGATTTAAGGGTCTAGAAAAAATATTTGAATATGTGTTCGTCCTGAATTATGGTAGAATAGTGCTCCTACTCTACAATAATCCCTAGACCATGTATAGAGGCAATGCCTTAAAAGACCCTTCGAAATCTCCATAAATTATTTGAAATGCATTTTTTCTGCCTTTTTGTAGTTTTTGGTAACTAGGAGTATATTGGTAGATCTCTTTGACAATTTCGCAAACTAGAGCAATAATCACGTCAGCATTCTCCATTATATACTATGTCAAGGATATTGCAATTAGTTTATTGTTCACATTAAAATGATCCTCCTTATAGTCATTCGTCTGACATTTGTGTTAATTATTTTGCCTGTCAACCACATACCGCTGTAAATCTCTCTGAATTGGATCATCCAATCACACTCCAATGAATGTAGCCTACATATACCCTCCAATTCTTACTTTTTGATTGATAAAAAATAAACTCCTATACTATAATGTTCACTACAGATTTCATTTCCTTCTTATCTTGAAATAACATACCTAATTGAATGTACAATCAATCATTAAACATAAAAATGCAAATTCAAATTTGGTAATTTGAAATAATTAATGTAGGGAAGAAAACAAACTTGAATGCAGGTTTTTTGGGATTTCAAAGTGCAAGGTGTGAAGAAAGAAGTATTTGAGGAAAATTTGGCCTGGTAAAATAAGAGAAGCGGCACGCTAGAGCCTAAACTTCGAAGAAGTTATGATCAAGTTGGTGCTATGGCTAAAATGGCGTGCCAGACCTCGAACTTCAGTAGAATTTTGATCAACACCTTGGCGAAATGAGAGAAGTGGTGCGCCAGAGAGGATCCAAGCTTAGGAAAATTTTCGAACACTCTGGTGCATTGAAAGAAGTGGCACACCATATCCCATATTGCAGAATTTTGACGAACACCTTGGTGACATGGTAGAAGCGGTGCGCCAGAAGCGAAACTTCAGAAGAAATTCAAGCTAAGTCTAGCGAGATGGGTGAAGTGGCGCGCCAGGGCTTGTCTAGGAAGTATTTTTCTAAGTCCAAGAGCTGAGTTACTTAATGGCAAAAGGAGAATTTTTTACCACGCTTATAAATACTTTGCTAGTGTATTTGTTAAGCATCTATCTATTTTTGTATGCAGTTTTTGGGGAAAAAACAAGAAGTCCATTTTCTTCTTAGGTTTCTTCTTTACTCTTTATCTTTATGATTCGAATGATGATTTCTTCGGGTTTACACTTGAACATGAGTGACTAAACTTTCTATTCTAGGGTTTTGGACATGGCTTGATGGTTTCAGTTTGAATATTTATTTATGCTAGACGTTTGATTCTTCTTTTCAAGATTGTTTATGCTTGCTTGATTTCATGTTTATTCGTTAGTATGATCACCTTTTGAATATTATCTATTGGCTCATTGGTTGAACTCGGGAGAGGGGAACTAATAAGGGTTAAAGAAGCATAGAGTATGTTTCAATTTCTTGTCAAACATTCAAGAGTTGATTTCGTTGTTGAGGATAGGGACATACCCTGCAACCCTACTTAGTTGAGCCAAGTATCTTCAACCGTCATCTCATGTTTCTCCTGCAACCATAGGAATAAAGGTGTTAAGGTTCATGAGATAGTCTTGGCTATTCGGGAGAATAATATTGAGAAGTGAGTTTGTAACTTGCAACTAGAAGTCTTAGAAGGATTTAGTCTAGCATATTTGAATCCTAAAACTCAACTTGAAAGAAATAGTGCCAAAATCCTAAATTTTAATCATCGTTTGAATTACAACTCTTTCACAAACAAATTTATTTTATTAGCTTTGATTTACATTTCAAATTTAGTAAAAACTAATCTCAAAATTCTTTTCAAATTTTACTTGTGTTTTCTTGAATAGTGAAATAAAGATTCAACTTAAGCAATTAATCTGACAAATCTCCGTGGGTACGATATCGAAACTCCAACATCTTATATTACTTGACGACCATGTACGTTTGCATGTGCGCTTGGCAACATTACTACACCACTTGGAATACCAATATTTAAACCAGACAGATATGTAGTACCGCCAAGATCGAACTCATTATCAGTAATTTCTTGAATGATAGCACAATGTTCAACTACGACATATATGTCAAGAGTGGTTATGCTAATGTGATTACTGAAAATATCAGGACTACAAAAAAATAAAGACAACGTCTCATTGTCATTAATACATGTCTCATTGTACATTGGTAACCATTAGCACTAAAATGCATTGGATATCGATCAGTGATAATGACTACATCTTTAGGATCAGTTACAGACATTTTATTTTTAAATATGTATTGCAAACACTCATATTTGAGGGATAGCAGGAACCTTTGACCCATCATAGGACGTTGACTATATTGTACCGAACTACCTTCGTGACAACTTTTCTGCGCTAATATAAGTTAATTCTTGTAAAAATTTCAGCCATTTGAATTAAGATTACAAGATTTAAAAAAAAGTTTACAAACACAAGGCAATTATTTAAACGTGTATTTTCTATTTCAAATTCCATAACTCAATAGAAATATTTCAAGAGGTATTTCTTTTTTTTCTGATTCAGTAATATTTATAGATGATTTAACGAATACTAGTCATGTAAAATGTAACGACTAATCAATAAAAATATAGTCAAGAACAACTATATAACATGACAATGTGACCGTCATGACATGATGTCTGAATGCAGTTTCTGACTAAAAAGTATAAAAGAGAAATGTGTCATGTGAACAACAACGACTAATAATTTTGACATGACAAGTGATTGTGTTTTTTGCATAATTAAAAGAACAGTTTCATTGGACTGCAATAATATGACATAGTATTCATTTAGATCGTACTGTAATACACGATCAAATTTAAAAAAAAGACACATATTCCTTCTAGGTCATGGTGTGCCAGGTGACCAAGAAGCTAAAAATAAAAAATAAAAAAATATGATGGGGCTACCCATGACCCAAAATAATATTTTTTTTAAAAAATAAATAACGATTAATCGTGGTGCTTACCACGATCAAGAAGGAAAAAATGAAAAAATAAATTATAGTGAGTCATGGTTAGACCACAACTAAGAAGTAATTTTTAAAGTTCGTTTCATTTAAACGGATGATGAAGCAGATCGTGACATGTGCCATGCATTATTCCTTTTAATATATTACGCAAAAAATTAACCATTTTAAAATTTTAGGTCTCGAAAGCCATCATTTTGAGTTTTTGACTACTTATTTTTTTATTTGGTACTGAATTAAGAAAACTTCATAATAATTTCCATGAATAACCAACAGATATATCTCTGTCCCAAATAAAAATTGATGGTGATCATTCAAACATATTGAAAAATGAGGAGTTAGCAACATAACTACCACGCGCATGGGTAATTTTGAAAATAATTAGTTAATACATTTTTGAACTTTAAAAAATTTATTTATTTTGGACTATCAAGCAATATCAGAAATTTATTTATATTAAAATTGAAGGAGTAGTTGTTTTTGAAAACGATCCTTAGAAATTAAAGTTATTATTAAATTCTTATCATTAATTCGAAGTGAAAATTATAAAAATAATTTTTGAGATTTTTTTTTCAGATTTTAAAATATAACTTGAACATTATTCACGGCCAAAACTGCAGTGCTGCGTGCATTCTTGACTATTTTAGATTTTTAATTAATTATACATATCTCAATTGGTTGACTATAAAACTATTTACATTATTCAATACCGCAAACATGTCCAAGAAAAACATCTTTATTTCATTGATCAAAACACCCAAGACAAAATATAGAGAAACTATACAAGTATTTAAAATAGGAAAAAGATTACAAATGAAGGCCCAACAAGCAAAGCTTTAAATTAATTAATGCTCATAATGCAGGACCACAACATTATACTCAACAATAGCATCTCCACTGGTCGTATTGAACCAATACGTCTTTGCGGTGGCGATTCCCTGAGCCAGTCGGAAAACTCCAGAACCGCCGACGATCGGCATCTCACGGTACTGGTGAAATACACGGTTCCGGCCGAGAACACTCAGTGTGCTACCATTGTATTCGCCAGTTGTGAAAACAAAGTTGAGGGTCATCAGAAGGCCAGCCTCATTTTGATCAGCTGAACCATAAATCCCTTGGGCTCGACCCACTATTGTAGAGTTGGGCTCTGGCCCAACCGTCAGTGGGTCGTCCATCATTGCAACAGACCCAAAGAAAGTTGGAGATTTAGCAGTCATATTGGACTGGGCTATTGTGATCGCAGTTGGATTCTTCCCGGTAACTATGTCGTGAAAATAGAAATGAAACTTGGTTACCTTTTGCTTTGCATGAGGAAGCTTCTCGAACCATTTTTCCACAGCCTTGGGTCCTAATTCAACACTTTGAGCCATTGGCATAGCAATAACAATGAAGGAAAACAATACAACTAGGCTTGTTTTTTCCATTCTCTCTTAATTTCATCAATTCTTGATGCAAAGGTATGAATATTTATATAGAGTGTGTGAGTAGAGGTTGGCTGTTCAAATGTTTTGAAAATATTTTGTTCCTTTTCATTCAGAATAGAATATATAAGTTGTTAGCTAGTTGACTAAATTATAAATTTCTATTTAATGCAGACAATCATTTCAAATCAAAAAAAGACGACTATGTATCAGTATTTTCAAAGGTCGTTTTGGGTGGGCGAGGCTCGGGACGGGGTGTATCAAAAATATTTTGGAACGCAAATAAAAGCATAAGTTCCGGGCGTAAAAGCATAGGCCCTGAACGTTATATTTGATTTTTATTATTTTAAAAATATTTTTTGCTATAAATAATATTTTTATTATTGGTGTAAGGATATTTATACTTTATGTTATCATGTTTTCATATTGTAGTGATTTTTCGTAAAATATGTCAATAAAGAAAGCAACTCATAGAAAATAACATTGTCATAAATAATTTTTTAGATGACTATACCTAAAATTGATAGGATAGATATTCCATAGCACTATGTTTGTGAGACAACTTTGTCTATATTTCGACATTGGTCTTATATTATTTATCGTTCTCCTCCTTTGAAATATATAGGCAATAACTATTGCAAATATTAGTTAAGGATGAGAAGAACTAGTAGATGCGGAGATCAAGATTATCTTGGCTAGTTTTTCATTTCTCAAATCATAATTATAATATTTTTTTATATATTATTGGTGATTTATTTATAAAATTATTAAAAATATTCCTAATAATAAAATTATAAAATTGAAGATATACATGACATATATGCTCTTTAAATTCAAGAGATTTACAACCCGTACTACATAAAATGCCTTGCCTCACGCCCCAACCTTTTAAAACACCGCTACGTGTACATGGGTACTCCACTATTTTAAGTATGGTTAGGAATTCTTACCCTTCCACACCTCCTCACGAGTCATATGGTAGCAAAACAGAATATGGCAATACAGCTCGGTATGTGTTGTCTCTGATCTCAGATTACACATATATATTCTGCAAGTTACTGGCGCGCAATTTTCGGTTACATATGACAGCTGTATGACATGCATATATCTCACTTCTTTTGAAATATGTATTTAAGGAAAAGGGGATTTTTTTTTTGGTTTCGGACAATGTTATCAAACTCTTGCGGCAATTGACCCTTTTAAGAATTTTCATTCAGTGATAAATATCTTTTAGTGTCTAACTTCTCCAACCTTAGTTGAAAAACTTGTATGCAATACATGTATTATGTTAGATTATATTGTGAACTTTTTTGTTGGAATTTCATATAACCTCCAGCTACATTTATGAACATTCTTTAAAAAGTAAAAAAGGTTACATATGATTAATCAGCTAAAAGTCTTGTAATTAAAGTATATTCGCCTGGTATCTTATGCATAATTATAAGATATACATTGTTATATTTGCAGTGTTTCAAGTTGATAGAATATATGCGTCCATCAAACACAGCGTAGAACCAGGTTGCTTACCTGGTTCATTGACACAAAGAGGAAACTTAATAACACAGGCAGTTTTACATGAAAACCTCTTTGCCTAAGAGAGTAAAACCACGATCCGTCCTAGTAGGATTTTTAAACCTCCACTAAACAACTGGGCGATGTTCAGATTACAACCTCTATGCAATCTAGAAATTAATTAAACTCTTAATCCCTTTTCCCTTACAATACCTCTATTGCAAGCCTTTGCGATAACTATATCACAAAGAAACCAACAGGCTAACTCTAACCTAGCTATCAACGAGATTACAACTCAAAACAATTACCTACAACAACTTCTCTTAGTGAGGAGTAGGTTTACAAGATTAGTACAAGAGACAAGAAATCAACAATATAAAACAAATACAATTACTACATATTGTAGTTGGTTCTTTATTACTGTTGATGCTTGTCTTCAAGTGTCTTTTGCAAGAAAGGAAGTGTCCTTCTTGTGTGTAGCAAAAGTGAGTTCCTTTGACTTGTGCCAAACCTATATCAAGTGAGAGAGAAAGAGAGAGGAGGGTGTTTGTCCACTGGGTAAACGTATGTATTAAGGAGCAGGTCTTCCACTATGCTGCAGCAGTGGCAGTTTGCAAGTTGCCCTTTGCCAGCTGTACCATGTTGACCTTCATCAGCCACTTCCAGATCCTTGACCCGGTTCTCCAGTAGGTTTGTTAGATCATCAAAACTAATACATAGGCCTATATCAATTTCCCCATTTTTGATGATGACAAACCTACCATATTACAATTTCACTTTGCACCAATTCCTCATTGCATAATTCCCCCTTTCACCAGCTCCTCCCTACATGATTCCCCCTTTCACCAAGTTTCACCAGTTCTTCCCTGTATGATTCCCCCTTTCACCAAGTTTCACCAGTTCTTCCCTGTATGATTCCCCCTTTCACCAAGTTCCCCCTTTACATCCTAACGAAACTTCCCCCTTTTGGCATCATTAAAAAAAAGATATAAATAGAGTTAACTCATGGTCGCTGGGGCAACACAACACGAATGAAAACAATGCAATAAGTAATAAGACAAAAAAAACAGATTTCATTCATACCGGACAAAACACCCAAGTTACAAATGGAATAGTAGCAACATCACAATCAAAGTAAGAGATTCTGAACAACCATACAGACTGTGCTCAGACAAAAAGAGAGAGAAACAAAAGCAGGTTTTGACAAGGAAGGGAAGAGGGGCCTGAGGTAGGGACGGATCAGAATTTGGAGAGAAGTTTGTCATACGCTCATTGGCTACGCATTAATCGTGCAACATCTGTTGGGTAAGATCCTCCAGCTGTTTCCTCAATGCAGCATTTTCATCCTTCAACACAACATTTTAATGTTGTAGATCCAACATTGCACCTGGTTCCCCGCCGGACTTTTCCACCTTCAGAAGAGCAATTTCGGCCTCTCGCTGAGCGAGCAGTACCGTCAACCTATCAATTTCAGCGGTCCCATGCTGTTGAGCTTCAATCAATTCGGAGACTGTGGACTGCATCTCCATGCCACCCTGCTTGGCTACACACTTGCACTCCTCCAGCGTGCTTATAGTGAACATTTGTTTCCTTGTAGCCACAACACCCTACCCCAAATGAACTCCAAAGTGACCAAAAACCTTAGTGAGAAAATAGCCATAAGCCAGCCCATGCCATCCATCTTTTGATCCTACAATCTTTATCATGTGCTCAATCATGATAGTAGGGAGATTCAGTGGTTGAAATGAGCTAAGGGCTTCCATGATGAATAGATCAGCCAAGGCGGCAATGGAGCAACACTCAGCCCTGGGAAGGATGACCTTGTTCACAAACTCAAATAGCAATTGATACTGATGCTTCATATGTTTTTTAAGCATACGGTCACTATTCAGGTTCCCATCTAGTTTCCCAATAAGCTTTTGAAATCTCGTTAAGCTTGTTTATCCCTCACAGTGAATTCACCAGTAGTGTGCACATTCAATACTTTCCCAAGAGAGATAGAGTCCAGAATAATTTCAACTCCGCCTACTGTAGTAGCCATAATCTCATCCTCATCGGTGCGTCAGAGAGGAATAGAACTCAATACCTTCACTTTCATACATTGTTGGCAGGAGAGGGTCAAATAGATTCTCCCAGCTTTGATAGCTCACCATTTCTAGCAGCTCCTGCATCCCATTCATCGTTGCAATATCAGGATAAAAAATTCTACCACCTAATACTTTCTCCTTCGAACATTTACGATCTCTTCGTCAAGTGTGCATCAAGTTCCTTATGTGTAATGCTTTTACTCTTCGAGGGCTCTTCAGCAATAGCCTTTTGAAGAGGTTGTGATACTGTTACACCTGGTTCCTCTGGGATTTTCTCAGACCCAGTTGGGTGCTTTCCTCTTGTGCGGGCCTTGCAACTCCGACGCGATTCTCGCCTAGCCTCCGAACTCCCCTCCACCGGCGCAGGGTGGTTTTCATTGTCCAGTACCACTATAGGAGACGATGGGGCATTATCCTCAAGCACCATCGATTTGGTCAACCTATGCCTCTTTAAGGTATTTTGACGATTCTCTTCCAGAACTAAGGCCATTGATTTTTTTAACAATACCCCGAGTAAATGGTCTCTTCTTGGTTCCCTTCTGTACCTTGGGAGTTTGTTTGGACGAGGTTCTTACCTTACTCTAAAATACCATATGAAGAGGAACTTCACATCAACAAGGATAGAAGAGGAGGCAACAACACAAATGGAGGAGGAGATGCATCTACCAGTGACTCGAATAGAGTTGGGGTTCCATCCCATTTCAGAGGATCAGATACAAGAGGTTCCTCCTGAGAAGGGTTCACTTCACTTTCATGAGCAGAGGGTTCAGGCACTTCAATGGTATCAAATTCTGCATGGTCGACAGTAGGGGTCCGTTTCCCAAATCCACCGGTTCGAGTGGCCAAGGCAGTAATAAAACCTTCAATAATGGCTTCTTCATGTTGGAGAATGTTGGAAGTTCCCTCCTTTAGTTCGGATAGTTCCCATCGAACAAGGCTTCTCTAGATAGGTCAGAGTTTTCCTTTGCATGAGGCCTAGTTGTCTCCTTTACTCTAGTGGGAAATGCAGCGACCACCCCTGGTTCAACTTTGTCACCATTACCGAACCGAAAAACCCCATTTGAATCTGGACCAGTCGACGGGGGAACTTCATTTAAATTGATTAAGACATCTAGCCACCCTTCTTCATGAGACAGAGGTGGAGAACTTGTGAACTCACTACTGCCCCCCAGATTCTGGGTACTGGGACATTTTCTGGGCTCAGACAGAGTAGGAGAAGGAGAGGGTTGGAGGAAACCAGTGTATGCAAGATAAGATCATTGGGGTTCTGGTTCCCTTTGAATGAGGACCTGTGATCAAGGGAAAGAAAAGAAGAAATGGTAGAGGATGATTCATGAACCATGACTGAAGGAGAGATTTTTTTAGTGGAGCGAGGAGTTGAAGAGGAGAGATGTGGAAGGTGGAGAGTACTGGAGGACAGAGAATAGGAATGATGAAGAAGGTGAGGGAGTGAACCATTTAAATGAGGAACATATCGGTGTGACTGAGGGATGTGATGTTATAGGGAGTCATATTGATTTTGGAGGAGGGAGAAACAGAGCTGATGTGGCACAATCATAAATGTTCAAACATAAACTCAAACTAGGACTGAGAAAGCTAACCTGCTCAAGAGACCTAGTCCCACGTAAGGTTTCCTTGGGCATTCGCCTTGATAGATGGGTTGTTTGTTTGTAGCATTACTTCCTGATGTCCCCACCATGCGTGCATACCTGTGACAGTATAAAGCTAAGTTAGACATGTTCATGTATCAATCATCAAAGTATACCTGCACTCTGGTTCTATCCATTTGACGAGGAGGTTGCATCATAGGATAACTTCAACCGATTTCTTTCATAGTGTTTCCTTCCAAGCGCTTTTGTGAAAATATCTGCTACCTGATCCAATGTTGTACAAAATTGCATACTGATAAAGCCTTTCTCCATATTATCCATAAGAAAATGGTGTCTGACATCAATGTATTTGGTTCTCTTATGTTGCACTGGATTCTTTACCATATTGAGAGCACTAGTATTATCACACATCAAGGGCACATTGGTCACAAAGATTCCATAGTCCTCAAGTTGTTTGATCCACAGTAATTGAGCTTAACATGAAGCAGCAACAACATATTCAGCTTTTGCAGTTGAAAAGGCAACTGAGTTCTGCTTCCTAGTTTCCCACGGGATTAGGGAGGACCCTAGGAAGTGAGCCATCCCTGATGTGCTCTTTCAGTCCACCAGAAACCCAGCATAGTCGGCATCAGCATATCCAACTAGGTTAAAATTATCACCTGAAGGGTAGAAAAGAGCCATATTAGAAGTCCCCTTGAGATATCTCAAAATTTGCTTTGCAGCCTTTAAGTTTGATTCCTTAGGATTGGACTAAAATCAAGCACACATTCCTACGCTAAACACGAAATCAGGTTTGCTGGCAGTTAAGTATAGCAAAGATCCAATAATGCCCCTATACATGGTCTCATTGACGAGAAACTTGGTTCATCAGTGTCTAGTCGAGCAGCAGTTGCAAGAGGTGTGTCAATGGGTTTAGAACTCTCCACGTCGAACTTTTTCAGCAGTTTAGAGATATATTTTTGTTGACTTATCATGGTCCCAACGGGCAATTGCCTGACATGCAATCCCAAAAAGAAATTTAATTCGCCCATCATGCTCATCTCAAACTCGCTTCCCATTAGTCTCACAAAGTCTTCACATAGCGAATCGAATGTTGACCCAAAGATGATATCATCAACTTAAATCTGAACAATTAGAAGGTTTTTTCCCTTTTCCTATAGGAACAAGGTGTTGTCGATCTTCCCCCTTTTGAAGCCATTTCCAAGGAGAAATCTCGACAGTCTCTCATACCAGGCTCAAGGGGTCTGCTTCAGTCCATAAAGGGCATTTTCCAATTTATAGACATAGTTGGGGTGCTCATAATCTTCAAACCCAGTGGCTACTTAACATACACTTTTTCTTTCAAGTACCCATTTAGAAAGGCACTTTCCACATGCATTTGAAATAACTTGAGAGTCATGTATGATACAAAAGCAATGAGAATTCTTATGGCCTCAATTCTAGCAACAGGGGCAAATGTTTCTTCATAATCTATTTCTTCTTCCTGGTTGTATCCTTGAACCACCAGCCTTTCCTTATTTCTAGTCGTGTTTCCCTTCTCATCTAGCTTGTTTCTGAACACCCACCGGGTTTCTCTAATGGTTCTGTCAAAAGGTCTAGGAACCAGTTGCCACACTTGATTTCTCTTGAACTGCTACATCTTTTCTTGCATGGCAGAGATCCAATCGGTATCCTTTAAAGCTTTCTTAATGTTTTTAGGCTCTATCTGAGACAAATATACTGAATGAGCAAACATATTTTGAGCCTGTTAACAAGTGGTAATGCCTTTATCCAGGGGAGATATTATGTTATCTAATGGATGTGATGCTTT
The DNA here is from genome assembly GCA_018107945.1 of Datura stramonium. Lineage (NCBI taxonomy): Eukaryota > Viridiplantae > Streptophyta > Magnoliopsida > Solanales > Solanaceae > Datura > Datura stramonium. The sequence goes on along the minus strand of JACEIK010000114.1, from coordinate 474,853 downwards.
GTGCTTTCAATTTGAAACCTGAATGGTAGAGATATCTTGCCCCTGTTGATTACTTAGATTTACTGTTCCTGGAGTTTCTTCATTATTGATGTTGTCCACCTACAAATTCTTAGGACCTCTTGATGGAGAACCAATTTCCTGTTCAGTTGATTTTAGATCAGCACCACTGTCTAGGCTATCGGATGACTTAACCTTCTCTCCTGGTCCCTCACCAGGCAATGCATTCAACTTCACTAGTTTTCCAGCTTCCAAATCATCATTTTGAGTAGTCACTTCATTGTTCACACTTGATTCATCAAAGATGACATATATTCTCTCCTCCACACATTGAGTCCTTTTGTTGAAGACTCGATAAGCTATTTTTTGTGATGAATATCCTACAAAGATACCTTCATCACTTTTTGCATCAAATTTTCCAAGCGCCTCTATCCCATTGTTCAAAATGAAGCATTTGCATACAAAATCCCTCAGATAAGACAGCTTTGGCTTCTTCCCGTTCAGCAGTTCATATGGTGTATTTTCCAGTAGGGACCTGATCAAATATCTTTTTATCACATAGCATGCAGTATTGACAGCCTCTGCCCAGAATGTCTTTGAGATTCCACTGGCTATCAACATCGTTCTTTCCATATCCTCAAGGGTTCTGTTCTTTCTTTCTACCACACTGATTTGCTGAGGAGTCCTGGGTGCAGAGAAATTGTGGGTAATCCCATGTTTAGTACAAAATACATCAAATCAAGCATTCTCAAAATCGGTTCCATGATCAGATCTAATGCTCACGATTTTATTTCCATGCTTGAGTTGAATTTGTTTGGCAAAGATGACAAAAACATCAAATGTCTCATCTTTGGACCTGATAAATAGTATCCAAGTAAAACAGGAGTAGTCATCCACAATCACAAAGATGTACCTTTTCACTTCTCTGTTGGAAGATCTCATCGGTCCACACAGGTCCATGTGAAACAACTCAAGAGGTCTCGATGTGCTCACGTCCTTCTTTGGTTTGAATGAGGACCGAACCTACTTTCCTCTAACACACACGTTGCATATCTTGTGATCAGTAATATCAGCTTGAGCAGCCCACGGACCAGGTTCTTCAATATTCATTTGTTCAGTAGTGTGGGACCCACATGCCCAAGTCATCTATGCCACAGTCCACCATCATCTTCCAAAATGCTTAAACAGGTCATATCATGATCTCTGATGGAGCTCATTTTTGCCACGTAGATGTTTTTCCATCCTTTAGAAACTAGGATAACTTCCCTAGAGTCAATGTTGGTCATAGTGCATGAAGCTGATACGAACCTTACTTCGTCGCCTTTGTGACAGATCTGAGAAACACTTAACAGACTGTACTTCAGGCCTTCCAAATAGAATACATCTTCAATGGCATGAGCCATGCTTTTTTCAACTTTTTCCATGCCTAAAATGTATCCTTTCTTTCCATCACTGAACGACACACTAGCACCTTGAAGGGATTTGAGAGAGAGGAATTCTTCAAGCTTTCCATTCATGTGCCTTGAGTAGCCACTGTCCGTAAACCACTTCTGACCATCATCTCCTCTCTCACCCTGCAATGAGCATTAGAGATTAGTTTTAGGAATCCATATCAGCTTGGATCCCTTCAGATTGTAAAAGGGGTGAATAAGGTTCCTTCTAGCCCATGCAGATAAGCCTACTTTCCTTCTTGGAGAATCAAGTTTTCCGGAACACGCATTCTCACTTACAAACCTCACATTATTCCTAATAGTAGTTATTCTAGCTTCACAGGTGTCTTTATAATGCCCATTATTACCACAATGAGTGCAGAGCCAGTTATCCGGATTAGATACATATTTACTGTGAGGATCATAGGGAACTTTTGCTTTCTCAAATCCAAGATCTTCCCTTGACCTCCCAGATCTAATATTAGCAGAGACAAGGATTTTAGAGGACCAGGTCCATCTGAGACACTTGTCAAGGTCAGCTTTCACTCTCATTAGTTCCTTATGAAAAACCTCATTTCTCTCAAGTTGAGATGATAAACTCAGATTGCTTTTTTCAAGCTCCTCCTCCAGCTTAGTTTGAGATTGATTAAGGTCATTTTTCTCTTTAGTTTCACTCCCCATGTACTTCACGAGTTTTTCATCTAGAGACAGATTCTCTTTAGCCAACTCATTAAGTGCTTCATTTAGTCTAATGTTCTCCTCAGTTAATGATCTTCTAACCCCTTTAGATTGATCTAACTCAGCAGCTAGTGTATCTTTTTTGCTAGTGATACCATAGTATGCATCAATTAACACATTAGCAAGAGCCCTCAACTCCTTTTGTGAAAGAGTTTTGAGATTCTTCTGTAAGTCAATAAAACTCACCTCTTCAGTGCCTTCAACATCAGATTTCGCCAGGAGTGCAAATATCGAGTCAAAATTTGAGGGTCCATCTTCCTGGGCGTACATAGAGGTGTCTGCTTGGTTGTCACCTCCTTGGTCAAATTCGCTTGATGTGTCCCCCCAGGCTGCCACTGCTTGTTTCACCACCATGACAGCAACTTCTCTTCTTTTGTATCGGTCCTGTACCTGCTTCCTCTTCTGCATCTTATTAGTGTTTCCTCTGTACTGGAAGACGTCTATGCATGGGACAATATTTAATAAAGTGTCCAGGCTTTCCATATTTATGGCACAAGTCATTAGCTTTAGGAAACTTGCACGAGTTTCCCTTTTTTGCAAAGTGTCCACCTTTCCTTACCATCCTCTGAAATCATCGGGTTAAATAGGCCATGTCAGGTTCCTCTTCACTAGAATCACTTTTTGTTGCCTTGAGGGCAAGTCTCTTTTCCTTCTTTGGTTCTCTCCTTTCAAGATCTTGTTGTTTCTTGAGTTCATAAGTTTTGAGATTCCCAATTAATTCATCCATGGTCAGCTTTTCCAGATCCTTGGCTTCAGTGATAGCATTTACCTTGCTCTCCCAAGAATCCGATAGCACACTGAGAATTTTCCTGACAAGTTTGTTTGTCTTGATGATTTTTTACCCAGGCAATGTAACTTATTGATAATGGAGGTGAACCTAATGTGCATTTCTTGAATGGTCTCTCCTTCCTTCATTTTTAATAACTCATATTGAGTTGTGAGCATATCAATCTTTGACTGTTTGACTTAACTGGTGCCTTCATGTGCCGTTACCAGTGTCTCCCATATTTCCTTTGCTGTTTCACAAGAAGAAATATGATTATATTCGTCTAGGCCAATTCTGCAGACCAAAAATTTCTTAGCCTTGAAGTTTTTCTCCATTGCCTTATGGTCTGCATCACTGTACTCCTTCCTTGTTTTTGGGACCTTAGAGCCATCTTCAAGAGTCTTCATTGGCACAAATGGTCCATCACAAATAACGTCCCACAGTTCTGAGTCCTCGGCCATAATGATGTCGTGCATTCTCATTTTCCACCATCCATAATACTGTCCATTGAACTTGGGAGGCCGAGTAGTGGATTGTCCTTCTTCTAGGTTGGGTGAAGCAGCCATTAGAGCTTGTACTTTCTAGGTATTAATCATTTAAAAAGAACCCGCTCTAAAACCAATTGATAGAATATATGTGTCCACCAAACACAGTGTAGAACCAGATCGCTTACCAAGTTCTTTGACACAAAGCGGAAACTTAATAACACAAGAAGTTTTACGTGAAAACCTCCCAAGAGAGTAAAACCACGACCTACCCTAGTAGGATTTTAAAAACTCCACTAAAAAACTGGGCGATGTTCAGATTACAACCTCTGTGCAATGTAAGAATTAAACTCTTAATCCCTTTCCCCTTACAATACCTCTATTGCAAGCCTTTGTGATAACTATATCACAAAGAAACCAACAGGCTAACTCTAGCCTAGCTATCAACGAGATTACAACTCAAAACAATTACCTACAACAACTTCTCTTAGTGAGTAGTAGGTTTACAAGATTAGTACAAGAGACAAGAAATCAACAACATAAAACAAATACAATTACAACATATTGCAGCTGGTTCTTCATTACTATTGATGCTTGTCTTCAAGTGTCTTTTGTAAGAGAGGAGTGTCCTTCTTGTGTGTAGAAAAAGTGAGCTCTTTTGACTTGTGCTGAACCTATATCAAGTGAGAGAGAAAGAGAGAGGAGGGTGTTTGTCCACTGGGTAAATATATGTATTTGGGAGCAAGTCTCCACAGTGTTGCTGCAGCAATGCAACAATGGTAGTCTGCAAGTTGCCTTTTACCAACTGTACCATGTTGACCTCCGTCAGCCACTTCCATATCCTTGACCTTGTTCTCCAATAGGTTTGTTAAATCATCAAAACTAATACATAGGCCTACATCACGACCTTATTACATGTTTCGTGTGTGTAAGAGGTGGTTTTGGAAAGATTTAAGACAATTAAATGTGAATTAGTGAAGGCAAGGGCTTGTTTGAAAACCTTTCCTCGCGAGACTTCTAGATAAGTTGAAGGTGTTATGATCGTGAAAAATAGTGAAGTAGGAGCAGGGCGAGCCCATCGTGCGAGCAACTTGGGATTTTGGCAAGGAAGCGCTCCCCGCTCTCCTCGTGTCTCGCGGCCATATATAGATGATGTAAGGTGTATTTATAAGTCTTTCTATCGTAGTTTACCCATGATTATTCCTTATTCTAGAGTTAAATGTACTAAATACAACTAACTTATATGGAACTTGCATTTTGAAACTTATTTTTGTGCTAATTGTGGAAGTCAGGTGATTGGTGGAAGAAAAAGGCCAAGTATGAAACAAATTGGAGGAGCTTGTGCAGCAAACTAGAAAGCAAGGATGTCCCTTGAAATGAATCTCGTGACACAATCTAGGAGTGCTACGTAAGGCGAAGGAAAATTTGCTAAGGAACTGGAAGAGGACCTCGCGTCACGAGGTCCATCAAAAGCAAAGAGCTCGCTATGGCATTTGCGTCACGAAGCTCACATCTGGAATCAATAAAACGGCTAAGTCTAGAAGAACACCAAGGCCTCGTGTTGCGAAGCCCATCGCGAGGTCTATCTTTGCTTGGAGCTCGCGAAACGAGCTAGCTGATCGGCTTGGAAAATTATTCTAATTCCCACCCGATTTTTGGTGGACTTTTTGAAACTTTTTCAATTATTATAAATAGAAACCTATCAAATCTTGAACAAGAGTCAGAGTCATTTGGAGAAACCGCTAAGGCAAGACAAGATTTCTCTCTAGTTTAATTTCTTTTCCTTAATTCTTGTAAGCATTTCTGGCAAACTCATGAATTTTCATATGTTCATGAGAATCATGAGTGACTAAATGTTCTAGTTCTAGGATTTTGATATTGACATGATGGATTGAAGTTTAACAATCATTTATATCTATTATTTTTTCATTGTTGAGTTATTTACTTCTTCTTGGTCTTAATTATTTGATTTTTTGATCACCTTTCAAATATTATTTGTGGCTCATTAATTGAACTTGGTAGAGAGAATTAATGAGTGTAATAAGAAGAAGTAGAGATTTTTCATGAACTTCGTAGGGAGAAGGGATCATTTCGCTAATCAGGAATATACCCTTTAGCCTTGCTCGGTTGATACAGAAGCAATATATATATACTTTATTATTATCTGACAATCATAGGTATATAGGCGTTAGGGATAGTCAAGTAGTCTTAGAGTCACCGGGAGATGTTAATAAGTGATATCAACCTACAACTAATAACTCAAGAAAATCAATAGGTGTGACGACGATTGGGCGACTCAACAGACTGTTAATATTGCCAAGATCCTAGACTTTCATCTCATCTGATTTAAATCAGCATTTCTTAGTCTGTGATTGTTTTCTTAGTTAGCAGTACTATAATTCAAACCTGAGATTTTTTTGTTTCTTGAATAGTTGAAATAAGAATTCAAAGTAGAAATGAATCTTACAAGTCCTTGTGGGTACAATATTTGGACCATAAGATCCTATACTACTTTATGACCGCATGTGCTTATGCTTGCGTGAATTAGGATGCATCATTGGTGCCATTGTCTAGGACTTGGTAAATATTGATATACTAGTTTGAATTGTTATTGAACTATTAATGTATTATCGATTTTTTTTATTTTTTGTACTTCTGAAGTGTTTGGTCTGGTGTATGGCAGATACCAAGAGTCAAGGCAATATCTTGACCTCTCTTGATCCAGAAATCAAAAGGACTTTTCACAACTGACAACACGAATGCTCCACGGGTTGCTGAGGATGCACAAGGGCAAGTTATGTGTTGAACCTTGGTAAGCCTATCCTAGAGAATATATCTAAAACAATCATTAAGACAAACATCACAAGTAACTTCGAGTTGAATGAAGGAACGGTGCGAGTAGTGCAGAATATGTGCCAGTACTAGGGCAAACCTCATGAAGACCCACACAAAGACCTGATGATATTCGTCGAGTGGAGCGAGAACTTCCATTATTAAAATGCCTCAGACAAGTATCTGAAGCTAACATTATTCCCATTTTCACTTATTGGGGAGGCCAGAGAGTGGTTGTAGAATAAATCAGATGGATCCATCACTTTGTGGGATATTTTGTCAGGAATGTTTATAAACAGATTCTTATTATCAAGGAGAAAAAAAGAGTTGAGACGGAAGATCTCCATGTTCATTTAGAAGGACGGAGAATCGCTAGCTTAGGCATGAGACGATAATAATGTCATGTATTAGATCCTAAGGAAAGGGCCTTGGTGGCCTAAGTATAGGTAACCAGAATGGCTTAAGAACTGAGAAGCTAAAAACTTGGTTTTTTGATAGAATCTGCCTAAACAAATGTGTGAATCGAAAATCTAGAGCCCCTAACATAGATAACAAATGGGCTATTTATAGAGAAAAACGTAACTAACTACTTGTGTAGGGTTCCCCCCACCCCATAGTCTTCCATTTTATCACTGACTCTGTGATTGCATAGTAAATCATCGAGAATCTCGATCTCTTCCGTGATTTTTGGGCTGGCAAGCATTTCTCTAGTTACTGTCTTTGTGTCCGAACCTTGCCCTTCCAGAGGTAGACGGGTTGTGTCGGTGAGGTACCGATCTCGATGTTTTTGGTTTCAAAATCATTCTGAGTCAAGCTTTCATCCCTTGGCTTAGTACCCGGCGATGTTCATTCAACACTCTCTGGTCAACCCCTTGTGATCAGAGTGTGTGCCACGTGTTGTCATATCACTTGTCCAGCTGGACAGGACCAGTTGTATCCAAAACAGGTAAGCTAAATTAGTCATTTACCAAAATACTGACTTGCTCACCAAAAAGTCACAATTAAATTGTAGATCATGAATTTTGTCCAAAAGAAAAAAATAATCTCAAATGATTATTCAAATAATCAATTAATGTAGCTTCTCTTGTAAGTTAAAGGGAATTTTGCGCGTTTGATTAATTCAAACTCGATCTTTCACTATCCCATTACATCACCGTGTTCTAAATTTTTATTTTGATCGTGTATGGATGCCAAATGAGCGAGTTTCACTAAATTTTGAATTAATATCTAAACAAACCTCATAATACAAACAACAAGAAGACCATATATCATCCCTCAAAAAAAATATATGCTTGATATGCTATATCTCATTATGAAAAATTAATGACTAATATGTTACAACATAGAAAGAAGACATATATGTACAAACCCCGACTGCAACAAGAGATTGGCAAGAAAACCATGTTCAGGTGTATCCCCATGTTGGTGAAGATATCTTCGGAAAATCAAAACCTCGCCCTCTAGGTTTCCGAGAATTATGCATATAGGAAGAAATTGCCAGGCAGTTGTGAAGCTCAAGATCAATCAGCTTAAACAAGAATGCTCATTCCCTCCATTGCACAAATCAAGTATCGGTTGTGATAGAACTTCCAGTTCTGCAATCAACTTCTCTAATTCTTCGCCAAGACACTATACGAGTCCAAGTATTCTGAATCATGCAACAGGATGTAATGTCCGTCCTCTACAGCCTTTATGTGTTCCCCGTCGTACCATGTTATCGTTCCTGCATAAACCAATTTAATATTAAAAGTAGAAAAATGCCAGTGCTAGCAGAAAGAGATATCACAGCCTCCTTTTGGACTTCTAGAATAGCAGCTTCAAGCGATGCATATCTAGATACAAAAAGTTCATATTCATATTTCAACTTCCACTATGGTAATATAACATCAGACGTAACATGTGTGTGTCTGTCAAAAACGTGTTCAAATGGCCTGATGATCGTCCCAAATGGAACAGCTAACAAGGTTGTCAATAAACCAAATAATATGAGACTGTAGAATATATTCTCTCTTGGTGATAAAGCACCATACCGCCAGAGGTGAATCCAGGGCTTAAAGTTTATGAGTTCCCAGCAATCACAAATTTAAAAGAAGACACTGTTATAAGTGCCCAAAGGGAATCGAACCCTCATCAAGGAGGCCAACACAGCTTTTGCAGGTTTCATTTCCAAGAACATGGTTTGTTATTGGGTTCCCAATAAATATTTATTATATATTTAATAGATTTCCCAGTATAAATACATGGTCCGCGCAAAGGTTACTTGGTCCTGGGAACCCATACTCCATACCCCAGATCCCGCCCAGATACTGCAGGGGAACCAAAAAGTAGCAGTAATCACGCCTAGTTCAACACCAGCTTTTCAAAAGGAAAGCAACAAGAAAGATCTGATGCCATCCTTGGGGTAGATAATAGGCAGCACAGTATCAAGGATGTACATAGATCAAGATGTTATGCTTAGATGCTTCAAGTAAACTTTTGTTTTTTTTATACCTGGTGCAGTAACTGGTTCCTGTTCTCTAGTAACATGGAGCATGATTGTTCCTGAAAGTACTGTTATAAATCCACATATCTCAGAAGCTATGTCGCTGGCACTTTGTCCTGCCCAGTCCTGCAAAGCAAGATGACAATGCAGTTGAATATTCATAATACCCTGTATCATATTCGTAGAGGACCATGACGAAAAAGAGCTTCAATTGACAGAATACCTTGAACATTATTGCACTTGCGATGATGGTCATGGTGGTGAACATTACGTAGTATATTGGAGAAACAATTGCGGTGTTGAATGTATCCAGTGCCTATCGAATGATGTATAGATGTCAGAAATGCTTTAAAACTCCCCAAAGGACCACCTTGAATGACCCGTAACAATCATAAACTCCAAAACAAAATTATGCATCTTGTGTTAATAGTACACACTTCAAATGAACTATTCTTTTAGTCGTCCAGCAGCAGTCAAAAGGTTTTATCAATCAATCAAGCATCAACTATGCATCCCCCATTCATCTAATTAGGAAAATATAATACGACAACAGACCAGAATATTAGCAGAAAACTAATTTTGCTAGATTAGAAAACAGTACTTGTTTGAGATATCAAAAATTATGCTGCTCAATCATCAAACTTTCAAGAAAGACCAATAAGTGACTCAAGGAATTGAACTGTGATAGCCTGTTTCTCAACATAGGATGAGAACAGACATTCCAAGAGGACTGCTCAGGTTGGACACTAAACTATTCATGGGCATCTAAAGAGGTTCATCAAAAAAATTCTTTAGGTGAATTATATTTCCAAATTACAAAAACATGAAAAGAAACATTAACAAAGTCTGCAGTTCTGGAGAGTATTCTAGCATAGTTGGGATCAATTCTCATTATCAAGTTTATGCTTTATCTTTGTGAAAATAACGAGAATAATTAGCACCAATAGAAGGAGAGCGTAAAGAAGAATAACTACTTTAATATCTAAATCTAAATGAATGATAGCAGATATGCACATAGATGTATGATCTAAACTATTCTCGGATATGGCAAGCAAAGTTTGCTAGGTTGAAAAGAATACATCAATTAAGAACGAATCAATCACAAATTAGTTGGGGTCAGCTTCTCGAATCCCCTGAGTATCCATTCTGCTCTATAGATAAAGTATTACCTTATTAAGGTAATTCAGCTGTGTGATGACGCATATCACTGCAACAGTAAGAAAAAACCATGTCTGAGGATAAGCAACTTGACTAATTCCTTCCAAAGTAAGTTTTATTGCAATTCCAATAGCCTTTATGCTAACAATCTGCAAAGGACCATGAAAAAACTACAGCATCCAATCTCTGGACAAGGTAGCAAACTGTTGATATGTGAAAAACTCATCATACCCACGAACAGTTTGGTGTCCATATTGCAACTAAGAATAGCAGCTTAAAAGAAAATACAATTACCGTGAATGAACCCATTAAGGAACAGATTCCCAAATAAACCAGTATATTTGTCTGCCCATAGCGAGGCTCGAAATGCAAAATCAAAGCTAGCACCATCGATAAAGTTGCAGCTACATAAACCAAAAATGCTGCAGCCAAAGGCAGTAAAGAGGAAATTAGTAATAACTTCTACAAGTGGGATGAGGTTTCTCTAACCCATGGCATGATAAACAAAAGAGCATGTATGTTAAAGACTACAAAATTCAAACCTGGTTGAGTTGCCAAAATCCAGATTTCTTGTAAAGAAGCTGGCATATGCTCCTCAGGTGCATGGATAACAATAACCACTGAGCCTACGATGCATGAAATGCATCCCAGTACACCTAATCTTTGCAATCGTTCTTTCAACATAAAGTGCGCCAAAATAGCACTATTCAAAAATTCACCAAGGTCAGTTTTTCAAACACCACCCATGGTTCATTATTACAGCTTACAAACAGTTCATAAACTTCAAAATTATACCTGATAATTATACTCAAAACACCAAGAGGGGTAACCAGAACTGCTGGAGCATAAATATAAGCAACAAAATTGGCCACCTCTCCAACGATCACTGCATAATCCAAACCCAAATTTTTCATCGAAATCCAAACCACACAATACCAATACATTCCTTTTCCGGAAAGGGGGTTAAGGTATGGGGACAACTCATGATCTACTCACTTGTTATCATGCCAGTCCACCAAAGTGGTTCAAGCAAATAAGCGTAGCCTCCAACTCCTGCAGTAAATATCAGAATAACTGTTTAAATGAGTGACCTGAAGTTGGCACAGTATGTGATGAGGAAAAAATGATCTTGTATTACAGAATTTAATTGGTTTTGGGTCATGAATTCATAAATTAGACAAGGACTGCAGTTTTAAAAAATCAATAGAATTGATATATCAAGAGAACAGAAGAAATTTCAACAACAATTTGCTAAAAACAAAGCAGAAGACTATGACGTGTTTATATTTCTAACTGTTACCTATTCAATCACAATAAATAGTAATCACACCTGACATGCACTAAGCTCGTAAACAAACCCTTTAAGCTCAAAACTTATTTAATCCCCTCAGAGATAGCCATATATATAGCCCCATAGAAGATAATGTTACAAGATGTTATAATGGTGCCTTCCAGCAACCAACACAACCGACAATACAAAATTTATAGCCTGTGAATGATCCTTTTTATCAAAATCTCTAGCATAATCAGAGTCCATAAAACCAACAAGGATATTACCATTTCTCCGCAATTTCAAACATATATCTAAACTTCCGCCACGGATATTTTTTTTTACGACAAGTGAACCCGCAGCCACTACCCTTAAGGTGCTCATAGGGTAAACTCCGCTTTAATGTAATAGCTTGCAAACCACACAGGAGAGATAACCACACTAGGCAAGCCCTGTGTGATGAGCTCCACTGAGAAAGCACCCAATTGCTCAACCAACTCGGCACTTCATAGATATGGACAACCCATAAGTTTACATAATATTTTGTTAAATTTCCATATGATCATACATATATTATAGAAACCATATTGGAATATGTAACCCGCACCATATATATCTTCCCTCTTCATCTGGCTCGTGACTAAGCAGTTGATAGTCTTTAGAGTGCAAGGGCTTAGCTGAATAATTTTTGTATGTCAACAGTAGCTTCCTAACTCATCAATCTCTCTTCATCTCCATCGAAAATTTTCTAAACTACTCCGAAAGCCATTCTTTTCAAATTCATAGTTCAACTGTATTTCAATATGAATGTCTATCAAATCCTTGCAGATCTTAAGATGCCACAATTTGAAATTGGCAATCCAATCAAATTTCTCAACATAAACGTTTTGGTCAAATTGACAACTATAACCCATGAACCGCTTATAGATACCAGATTGTGAAGATCGAAGTGTCAAAAAATTTCAAAATTTCTCGACAAGCCCATAAAGACAATAATTAAGATAATAAAGAGGATATATCACAATACTAAACGTGATTCAGTCATTACACCTATGCCCACGGTAAAGAGGACCAACCCCAAGATATTAGAGAACACTCTAATAATCTTGGAAGTAGCACAAGCAAAATAACCTAATATGGTTTCCTTAGACACAGATTTTGTTGCCACAAAACTCTCTTAACTCTGAACGATTCACATAGCGAACTCTATAAATGAGAAGGAAAAGGCGTCTATTTAACAATTTCTCGAGGAAATGGAAAAGTCAAATATAGTGATCTGTAATATGCTGAATGGCAATTCAATTGAGAGAAAGATTAACAACCTGCTCGAGTGCCGGCTGCAGCAGCACGCTTGAGACCTTTCTTCTTTAAGATAAAGCTCGTTCCAATAAACAAGCTTGATGATATTGCCAGAATTAGCCCTCTCGTGTTGTCCGAAATCGTCATCTTCTTCTATCTTTTCCCGACTTCTTCAGCTATAATACAAGGTCAAATGACAGAATCCCAAAAAAGGGATCTCGATACAGACCTATTTGAAAAAAGAAAAAAAAAAATCCTCGCCCGGTAATTCAAAATTACAAAATCTAAGATGAGGACAAATCCAATTTCCCGCCAAACAGACTAGAAAAGAAAGCTCAATTATCACCTCGGAAAAGACAAAAGTGGGAAAAAAACATTCGACGGGCTCAAGCTAGTAATTGTGGATAAATGGATTGCAAGTTGGAACAACCTATTATATACAGATCTTTTAAATCTCTTTTACATGTATATATAAATACATAGAACTATATCTGCCGGAAGAACCATGTAGGGGTTTAGGAGAGGGAGATCTGAGTAAATTGACAAGAGTCATCAGGGAATGATAGCTCCCTCTCCCTTATGCATCTAGGCTCAAAGTTGTTGTTGTTGTTGTTGTCGTATTCTTGTCGGAAGCTTCGTTTTATGGATTTACTGTGATGATGACGATGGATGGCGTCTACTTGAAAATGGAGAAATTAAGGATTTGAGAGAGTGCTGTTCATGAGATCATGGTTAACGATCACGAAAGACCTCACCTCACCTACCAAAACCCCAAATTTGTCTTCTGAGCAGGGCCACTTGTCCGATTTCACATTGTTCAAAGTTGTCTCCTTTGGTTTTTCTTATTTTCTTTAATTAATCATATTAGAATAATCATTATTCTCTTAATTATTACGCGGCTTTAATATTCACATCATGGATCTCTCGTTCTGAATCTATCTATTTATTTATTTATAT
>JACEIK010000114.1:424140-434378 GCA_018107945.1 Datura stramonium | reverse complement strand
ATTGTTAATGAAAAAGAAATGAATGGGTTGCATAATGCAAATAAAAAAATGGAGGGACAGGCAGATCTTCTAGATAAAATAAACAATGTTGGAAGCCACACGTTTGTTTCTCTAATCTTGTTTAATTTAGCTTAACTTTAGCTTTATGGGTCCGGTCCAGTGTATTCACTGACAAATTCTTAATGGTGTTATTGTTCCCACTTAGTAAATTCTCACTACATTACATATATCTGACACTCTCAACAGAAACTATTACAGTAGATCTCCCAAGTAATGATGTGTTTATAGATTAATTAATAACCTTTTCTAAATTTAACCTTCTCACCCTAGAAAAGTTATGTCAATCACTACTATTAAGATATACTTAAAATATATTATGAGAATCTTTTATTTTCTTTTAATAAACTTCGTAACCAGTCAAATATCTGGAATATACAACTACATGCATGTATGTGAAGGTATAATAATAACAATAATATTGGTGTGTGTCATTTCCAAGTAGAGTTTGCTTTTTTATATGTGGTAGCAATTAGGCGTTGGAAAAATGAAGTAACATCGGGTGCTGTTCATATCATCAGTGCTCTACCATGTAGCCTGTACCATGTTTGTCAGATACTCCTATTTCTCTTTTTCCAATATTTTACTCCCCCACTTTTAAAATAAGTGGTATTTTAATCTGTTGATTTTATTTTAAAATAAATCGTGAGACATTAATAATATTCTTTCAATTTTATTCTTATTTAGATGAAGAGAGTGTTGCATAACCAAAAAAAAAATATTGAAGAGTTAGATTTTTTTCAAGATATTTATTAGAGATAAATGGATAAAAATATATTTTTTTTTCTAAGAATGCCTAAGAGTGTACAACTGTACATGAACTAAAAACACCACTTATTTTGAAGTCGAGGAGTACAACATTTACTCATTCAGATTTTGGTCTGCTCACCTATTTACAACATTTTCTTCTGCTTCATGTAGATCAGAGGTCAAGAGTTTCATCTCTTCCCTCTCTCTTTCGTATGTAGACCAATATGTCTGGAAGTGATTGAGAAAAAAATTCTGCTTCCTTTCAAGTGTTCATGTATCCAATAGTATGAGCTTGAAATTGTAACCGAGAGTTCTGCTAGGATGAATATCTACCCACCCTTGCCTGGCATAAATTCGAATTAGTCGAAATTTCAAAATAAATATAAAATACAGAATGTGTAAAAAAGAGCTTGAAATTATTCTTAAACCAATCACAAGCGCTATCCTCTAACCAAGAAAAATGCATACATTTTTGAGTCCCACACCATTCATTTGGGGATGGGATCATGGGAAGGCCTTTTTTCTCGTGAGTTAATTTTGGAGTTGTGTTAGATCTAAGGTTCATTTCATTAATATGATATCAAAATCAGACCCATCTCAATTCATTGTTTTCAATGTTGAACTCCCCTCCCCGTCTTATACTATCCATGCTCTAGATATTCAGTCTTGAGCGTGCGGAAGTATTGAATCCCACATGTTTCATTTAGGAATGAGACGATTCTTCCCTCGTAGATTCAAAATCCATTTTTTTATTATTCATGTGCTTCTCACTTGCGTGAAGTTCGAAAAAGATGCATATGCATTTCTATTTTGATTCTTTAAAGTGCTCTTTTGTGTAATACATGAAGAAGCATGACACGTCATGGTTTGTTTCCTCCTTTGGATTGTTCTAAGTGCAGGTATCTCCAATTTGCCTAAGATAGAGGCAGAGTTGGCAAATTAAAATGTCGCTAATTGTCATGTTAAGGATTGATCAAGGTTGTGCAAATTAACGGTTAAATTAATAACTTGAATTGATAATTAGATTATTGGATTAATAAATCGGGTTATTGATTTAACGAATTGATTATCGGTTTACTGTCTTAAGTTATTGGGTTAATGGTTCGGTTATTGGTTTGACCATTTCTTTTAACGGGTGAATCCATGACCCTATAATAATTTATTAAATTGTAATTTTAGCTTTCAATATATAAAGTATTCTAGCAAGAAGAATTGGTTGTCAATGACAAGTGAAGATGATGTCATTCAAATTTAAATTAAAATTAATTGTTTTAGTTGGGCTAATTCTATATGCTCTTTCTTTTTTCACCCACTTTTTTCAAGCTAACATATTTATGATTTATGAAAATTTTCGTGTGAGATCTTAACGGTTAACCCAATAACCAAACCGAGAACAATTA
Source organism: Datura stramonium (assembly GCA_018107945.1). Lineage (NCBI taxonomy): Eukaryota > Viridiplantae > Streptophyta > Magnoliopsida > Solanales > Solanaceae > Datura > Datura stramonium. The sequence goes on along the minus strand of JACEIK010000114.1, from coordinate 432,171 downwards.
ATAACCGATTAATGGATATATTAACAGTTCTTTAACGATTTAGCATGTTTATAAATCGATAACCAATAAGTAAAACTGATAATCTGCAAAATCGAACCAAATCGATCGATACACACCCTATTGAATAGCCTAATCTAATTTTTCGTTATAAGAATTTGTTGAAAAGTATAATTTACCAACATGGAACTCTTTAGAGAGCTTAACTTGTGTTATAAGGTGCCCACATATATCTCTTTGGGGTTCGATAAAATGCGAATTCAAACTTCTAGAATTTTTAACATTGAATCGGTAATATTCATAAAATTATAGACTAGACATACTATCATTGCAATTTTAAATAAATTTTTACATATAAATTTATATTCCCAGTCGAAATAACTAGGTGCAAAACCCAATGCTGTAAGGTTTTTATCCACCTTTTCTAAACCTTGAACGAACATATAATTGCTTTATGTATGGGGCTACTCTCTTTTATACAGCAAGGTGAAGAGTTATTATTAACCTTATTATTATTTTTTATTTTTTCCAGATGAGAAGTGTGAGGGTGTTGGATCATCAGAAGAGGATCAGGACAACAGTGGTGGAGAAACTGAGCTTCCTGAGATTGATCCACGAGCAGAAGATAGAGAACTGAAGAATCACTTGTTGAGAAAATACAGCGGCTACTTGAGCAGCCTCAAACAAGAACTCTCCAAGAAGAAGAAAAAAGGGAAATTGCCCAAAGATGCAAGGCAGAAGTTGCTCACTTGGTGGGAGTTGCACTACAAGTGGCCATACCCTTCGGTATTACATTACATAATCTCTACACAAATAAAGCACTACTCATTACTTGCAAAAAAATTATTAGTTTAAGAAAATAAAATTTTGGGGGGAGGGAAGGGGATTACGAGGTAGGGAATGGAACCCTCACCAACAAGGTAAAAATTTAGGTAATCAATCAACTGCAAGTTTTTGCTACCTCTGTTTTGGGGTCGTCTTTAATTTTTACCCCGTAAATCTGTGGTCCTTAATTTTTGGTTTTATTGCTCATTTGATGAAAATTTGTGGCTTAAAGTACTTTAATTTTGTTTGACAAAATTGTTCGCAAGGCAGAATTTTTTATAAAAAGTTTGTCGTAGGGTATAAGTTTTATAGGATTTTGATTTGCAAGACAATACTTTTAGAGAATCTGTCTTAGGGCATAACTTCTGCCACTGAACTTGTGTCTTGTGACATAACTTGTGCCAGTGAACTGATGCTCTGAGCATAACTTGTGCCGTTGGACTCGTGTCTTGGCATAACTTGTGTCATGAGCTTACATTTTTTTTTTGCCTTCAAGCATAATTTGTGTCATTGCACTTATGCCTTGGGGCATAATTTGTCCTTGAACTCATTCTTTTTGCTTTCTGGCATAATTTGTGTGACTACATTTATGTCTTGGGCATAACTTGTGCAAGACATAATTTCTTTTGACTTGACTTGGAGCATAATTTTTGTCACTGAACTTATGCATAGGGCATAACTTTGTTGTTTTAATATTTTTGCTGTTAAGAGCATTTTTGACTATTTTTTTATTACTTAAAATTCTGAAGGGTAAAAATTAAAAAACAACAATTTTGCAGGGCAAAAATTATGGACCACCCCATAACAAAAATATCTGTGTGAATGACCCAACCAATTAAACTATTAAGCTTCTCTTATTAATTTCTTTGCACAAATTGTTTTAAAAAAATATTCTCATTATTAGATCTTGTAAGAAGATGATGGTAATATGGCAAAAAGGGTAATCTCTGTCATAATATATGTGATGCTTTTTATTTTTGACAATAAATTTGATTAATCCTTTAAGTTAAATTGAATTAAGATTAACTTCATATATTAAAATAATAAAAAAATTAGATATTCAGAAATTATATGAAAGAAGTACTTTAAATTGTTATTCTTCTCGCGTCAATATGAATTTTATATATATATATATTTTAAAATGTCAGAAGCTAACACGTTATTTGTTGATAAAATTGATTGATAGCGTGAAATTTGCATACTCGGTTTGATTATAAAGAATGACATTATATGTAAAATTGTTTAATTTGGTGTTTGTTTGTTGCAGGAGTCAGAGAAGGTAGCATTGGCAGAATCAACAGGATTGGACCAGAAACAAATAAACAATTGGTTCATTAACCAAAGGAAAAGACACTGGAAGCCATCAGAAGACATGCAGTTCATGGTGATGGATGGTCTTCATCCACAGAGTGCTGCTGCTCTTTATATGGAAGGTCATTACATGGGTGAAGGCCCTTTTCGTCTCGGACAGTAATTGCAAATTTTGAGATTTAAAAAGAAATTTAAAAAAAGAAGAAAAAAAGATCGATCTTTTGCTACGTAAGTGTCAGGGGCCATGCATGTTTCCTTGTAAGGTGAGGTGAGTATGAATTACTAATAGGTTGTTGTTACTTAGGGTGCTTTTTTAAAATTATTATAGATGTAGTATGTTTGTAGCCAGCCTTGTAGGCTTAAGCACAAGGGTATTTTATTGCTTGTTCAATTGTATATGGTGAGAATCCTTTGTATTTATTGTTATTGTAATGTAATGTAATGTTAGTGAACCAAAATCTGGTGTTTAACTACTCTGATGGTGTTATAATTATATTTGGCTGTAATTTAATGTTTTAATTGAGAAATTAACATGATCAGTGATGGTTTATGTAGTCGATTTGAGACTCGTGAGGCATATCTATTAGAATTATGGTGTTAGTTGTATGGTATTAGTTGAGGTAGTTAATGATGGTTAACAGATTAGTTAGAATTAGTTAGTTAACCACCTTAGTTAGTTAGAGTTAGTTAGCTAAGTAACTCAATTAGTTAGAGTTAGTTAACTGATTTTCCTCTTTCTTTTTCCTTATTTTTCATATCATGTATGTGTATATATACAGATCAAACACTACAATTAAATCAAGTTTTCATTTTCCACAAAATACATATGTTGTAGCCTCCTTATTTCTCTGCAATGGAGGTTAAACTGTAACCTCCTCTTCTTCTTCTTTTCTTCTTCTTCTTCCTTCTCTGCTTCTGCTTCTGTTTCGGATCTCTGTTTCGACATGGTATCAGAGCCACGTAGCTCAATTCAAATTCGATTCAATTCAATCTCGATTTGTCTCTAGTATTCTCTTTGTTTCTCTGTTTTTTTTGTTCTGCGATTGCTGATCATCGACTTCTCCTAAATTTCTGATCGATCTGTGAACAATCGATCATCTTCTCTCTTTTAATTTTCTGATCAATTCACAAATCTGAGCTAATGGTCAAAGCTCAACAATGGCAGATTCACAAGGAGCTTCGAATTCAAGCTCAGGCAGTCAAAGCTTTCTAGATATGTTGAGTCCGATGTACATACATCCATCGAAAAGTGCAGCATCTGCCCTGATTCCGGTAAAGTTCGATGGAACAGGATATAGATCATGGAGGCGAGGTATACTTAGGGCATTGTCAGTGAAGAATAAGCTAGGGTTTATAGACGGAAAATGTAAGAAACCAGATCCAAACTTAGAAGGTTATGCAATGTGGGAGAGGTGCGATGATATGGTTACTTCATGGATGCTAAATTCCCTATCGCCGGAGCTAATGGATAGTTTACAGTATGTTAACAATGCAAAAGAGCTTTGGGATGAACTTGAGGAGAGGTGTGACCAAACTAATGGAGCTAAGCTTTATCAGTTGCAAAGAGACATAAATGAGTTTGTTAAAGGTAATCTGGACATCACGGCTTATTACACGAGGATGAGAAAGCTTTGGGAGGAATTGAGTGCACTGGATCTAAATTTGCACTGCACATGTTTGTGTAATTATGGAGGAAAGGCTTCTCTGCAGAAATTTGAACAAGATAGGATATTGATCCAATTCCTAATGGGGCTAAATGAAGTGTATACTGTGGCCAGGGGTAGCATTCTAATGATGAATCCACTACCTAACATGGCACAAGCCTTTGCAATTCTAGCACAAGAGGAGAAGCAAAGAGAAGTTAAGCCTCAAGGTCGACTTGGTTTTGAATCTACTTCACTAAATGCAGACAGGTTTGGAAACATGAACTTTAGGACAAACTACAAACAACAGCAATACAATCAATCGAGAAATGCTGGAGGAAACAATGCAAGTGGATCTGGAAATGCTGGAGAAAACAATGCAAGTGGATCTGGATATTCATTCAACAAATCCAGCCTTTTCTGTGAGTATTGTAAGAAATCTAGCCATACTAAAGACAAGTGCTACGGGCTATATGGTTTTCCACCAACTTTTAAGTTCACAAAGGGAAGGAGTGCAGGAGGAAATGCATAAAATGTTCATGGAAATTGTACAACTGATATTCAAGGATCAAGCCAGATCAGTCACAATCTGTCCAATGATCAATATGAGCATTTGGTAAGTCTTCTAACAAGGATGCAACATGATCAGCCAGAGGATAATGTAAACAACACTGCTTGTGGAGTTGTAAACCTTGCAGGTATCTTAGCTTGCTACTCTTCCATAACTGAAATAGGTAATTTGTCATGTAAGTGTTTGAAATTGTCTGCTGATTCCTGGATAATTGATTCTGGTGCTACACACCACATGACCTTTAATAAATCATTACTATCACATATTAGAATATTGCCATATCCTTTTCTTGTAACCTTGCCAAATGGATATAAAGTGAAAGTAACTGAGGTTGGTGATGCTGTTATTGGACCAAATCTGATTCTACATAGAGTCCTATTTGTCCCTAGTTTCAAATTCAATCTAGTTTCTGTCCATAGTTTGGCTTCACATCTTAGAGGTATTGTTAGTTTCAATGATGTTTTCTGTCTAATGCAGGGCCCTTCAATGAAGAGGCCACTGGAGATTGGTAAAGCTAGAGATGGACTATACTTCCTTTGTTCAAAATGCCACACTGGAAATTCTGCTTCTTTCAGTACCTGCAACTCATCAATTCCTAGTCTGTTTTTTTCTGTTTTGAATGGCTGCAATTCAAGTTCTGTAAATGCTCCTAGTTTGTCTTGTAAAAAGTTGAATAACAAACCTTCAGTACTGTCCAGCAACTCATCTGTAATATCTTCTCATTCACCATCAATGTTAACTAGCAGTTCATCTGTAATGTCTTCTCATTAAATGGAAAATGTTGGTTCTTTGAATTCTACATTCTGTGAAAACAATGTTGATTACTTGTGGCACAATAGGATAGGACATGTACCTTTTATAAAAATGAGGTGTATCTCAACTATCCGTGTCAGATTTGCACCCAAACAATCCTTCTTATGCTCGTCTGTCCCATGGCTAGACAAACCAGAATGCCTTTCACCCAAAGTACCATTAAAACCACCAAATTTTTTGAAGTTCTTCAGGTGGACATCTGGGGACCATATCATACACCTACACATGATAATCATAGATACTTTCTCACCTTGGTGGATGATTACAACAGAGCTACATGGATACAATTGCTGCTTTGTAAAAGTGGTGTCATTCGAAGCATCAAAGCTTTTGTGTCCCTCATTGAAAATCAGTTTCAAACTACACTCAAAACTATTAGGACTGATAAAGGTTCAGAGTTTACCAGCAATGAGGCTCTCTCTTTCTTCCAGTGTAAGGGAATTATACATCAAAAGACTTGTCCTTACACACCCCAACAGAATGGAGTAGTGGAAAGAAAACATAAACACCTTTTGGAAACAGCCAGAGCTTTGCTTTACAATCCAAATTACCTTTGAGGTACTGGGGAGAGTGCCTTAAAACAACAATGTATATCATAAATAGGCTGCCATCCAGAGTTCTTAATAACAAAACTCCTTTTGAACTGCTCTATCACAAGAAACCTACTTATTCTCATCTAAAAGCCTTTGGATGTTTGTATTTTCCAACTACACTTAAGACACATAAAGACAAATTTGAGCCAAGAGCAACACCTCATGTTTTTGTTGGATATCCTTATGATACAAAAGGGTACAGAGTACTAGACTTAGCCACCAAGAAGATACATGTTTCTAGAGATGTAGTGTTTCATGAAACTGTCTTTCCTTTTGTTCTTACTTCTGCTGGTTCTAGTTTTGATTCTTTGTCAAAGTTCTTTACACGAGGTCCTACTGCTACATTTCCTAGAGTAACAAATCATGTTTTAGTCCTATTGAGGATCATTTGTCCAAGCATTACACACCAACCGTGGTTACTGATGAACTTCCACCTAGACAACCTTTTCTTTCCATATCAGAAACTGATCAACCTTTATCTCAGTCAAGCACAAGTGCTGATACTAACCAAAACTCTCCCATTTCTCCTGAAATTTGTCCAGAATCCTTGCCTACAAATCACTCACTTTCACATTCCACACCACCACCACCAGTGATGCCTGCTAAGAGGTCTTCCGGGCATCATAATGTGCCTGGATACTTGAAGGAATATGCCTATACTTTGCCCAACTTACACACTTCCCCACTATCAACTATACCATCCAATCACCAAGCAGCTTTAACCACTTCATATCCAGACAATGAGTAGGTAATTGACATGGAACTGCATGATAGAGAACCTTTTTCTTATGAAGAAGCATCTTTGAATCCTGTCTGGCAGAAAGCTATGAAGCAAGAATTTGATGCTCTATATGCTAATGATACATGGGATTTAGTACAACTTCCAGCAGGGAAGAAAGCCATAGGGTGCAAATGGGTATATAAAATCAAGCATAAGGCTGATGGAAGTATGGAGAGGTTTAAATCTAGACTTGTAGTAAAGGGATACACTCAAAAGGCTGGCATTGATTACATAAAAACCTTCTCACCAATTGTTAAGATAACCACTGTGAGAGTTTTGGTGAGTCTGGCAGTGAAGAAAGGCTGGAGTTTATACCAACTTGATGTCAACAATGCATTCCTTCATGGTGATCTTCATGAAGAAGTTTATACAGAAGTTCCACAAGGACTGCCTGTTGAAAGCAGCAGCATGGTTTGCAAGCTTAAAAAATCCTTATATGGCTTAAAACAAGCAAGTAGGCAGTGGTATGACAAACTATCCACTTCTCTCTGTTCAAGAGGTTATGTCCATTCAGCCAGTGATTATTCACTCTTTTATAGAAAATCTGGAAGTTCAATTGTCTTTGTTGCAGTATATGTTGATGATGTTATTCTCACAGGGACAGATTCCAGTGAGATTCAGTCCCTCAAGTCTTTTCTTCATGACAGATTCAAGATACTTCTTAGGTTTAGAATTCATATATAATAAGAACGGTGTGGTGATCACTCAGAAGAAGTTCACTACTGATCTGCTACAAGAATTTGATTGCTCAAATTGTATAGCAGTCACTTCTCCACTTGATTGTAATACAAAGCTTCAAATGGATGATGAATCTCCTACTGTTGATGCTTTTCAATACAGAAGACTCGTTGGTAAGCTGAATTTTCTCACACATACCAGGATGGATATTGCATATAATGTGCAGCATCTCAGTCAATTCATGCAGTCACCTAAAGAGTCTCATTTCAAGGCTGCATTGCATGTTTTACAGTACCTCAAGGCAGATCCTGAACTTGGGATTTTCTTGATCCAACAACCAGATTATACTATGTCTGCATACTGTGATTCAGATTGGGCAACCTGTCCAATTACCAGATCTGTTAGTAGATATCTTGTGTTTTTAGGTGATTGTCCAATCAGTTGGAAGTCCAAGAAGCAAAGTACTATCTCATTGTCTTCAGCTGAGGCAGAATACAGAGTCATCAGAAAGGTTGTGGGAGAGCTAGTTTGGCTGAACAGATTGCTTAATGAATTGGCTGTGCCAATTACTTTGCCTGTACCTATATTTTGTGATAGTCAAGCTGTTGTTCACATAGAAAAGAACCCTGTGTTTCATGAACGAACCAAGCATATCGAAGTGGATTATCACTTTGTTAGAGAAAAGCTGCATGATGGACTTATTAGCCTACACCATGTTTCGACAACTGATCAACTTGCAGACCTACTGACCAAGACATTGCCTGGAAGCAAACACTCACACATTTTGAGCAAGTTGGCAGTGAATCACTCACCTCCAAC
>JACEIK010000114.1:365457-403159 GCA_018107945.1 Datura stramonium | reverse complement strand
GCAATATTCGAAGGCCATTACGCATAACCTCAACCCACTCCCATGTGCACCATATCTATAGTTTATTTCTATTTAAACCATAACCTACGAGTTTCCACATCATGGGGATATCTCCACTCCTCCCCTATTTCCTTCACCCCCAGACACTTACTGGTCATAACCTTAGTGATAATTTTACTCTAACTTCTTCCCTATCCATCAATAATATATCAATTATATGCACATATATATTTGCTAATCAAAGTCTAACTCAAAGTGAATAAGCCATAGCCTACCTAGACACCAAGCTATTATCGAGATGTTCCCACTTGCATGTTTGCATCAAGTTAGGGGTTCTTGGGGGGAATCATAGCTACAGAGGTGAAATTTTTCCTTCTCTAGCCTTCTTCTTTCTCCCCTTGTCCCCAAAATCCTATTTTCTATTTTCTGGGAGTTTTATTCAGCCCTCTTATGAGAATAGGTATTTAAATCCCAACCGAAATAGGATTTGAAGAATTTTGGTTCACGTCTTCCGCTACAGCGATGGCATGTCAATTGTGACGGTGCTGCTACAGCGAAAATGGTCCATCGCAGTAGTCCTGCGCCTGGGCACACCGAATTTTGACTTAGCCCATTCAAAATTATTCGTCTCATAATCTTTTATTTTGGGGGACTCCATTCTAGTTTGCAAAAATTTTAAATTTTCTCCGTGCTTAGGTCGTTAGGGTGTTATAACGGTTGAACAAGTTTTTACATCAAATACCAACTAAAAATCCGTTCGCCCCTGGACTTCCCTACGATATAGAGGCAAGAGCTTTCAGTCACTCCATGTTGATCCTAACATTAATCATAGTTTCCAGTGCCTTCCGTCGACACCGGGGTCTTATAGATATTTGTTTTTCGATCCCCGGACTGATCATTGCAGGACCCCTTTGTTTCTCATTATCCTTAGATTCATTTAATATAAACCTCATAACTTCTCAAGGAATTAAAAATCTCCACTTGTTTCGATCGAGACTCAAGCATTATATTATGCATTTGTACTTCTGTAATGCTTCCTAAGTATCTAAATCTTGCTCGAATATGTAACCTTCAGGGAGGTATGAGCCCAATGACACCCATATTGCTCTATTTATTTTCCGCATAAAAAATTAGATTAAAATGCCACCCCGAGCTTCTGAGCCCAGTCTGAAGTCTTGTGTCAGACCATGCTTATCTGAATTGAGTTAAACCTTCTTGCTTACGATACCTCTTCTGATCCCATTTACCTATTATTATCGTCAGGGGGAACCTTAGTACTGCAACGCCCCTAATTGCCAAATTTATGATAGCTTGACCCGACTGATTTGGGGTCTTTAAATTTTTTCCTCAAGTCTTATGGTATTTACTCATGGCTTATGCGCCCTGGGCGTTCTCGAAGTTTGATTTCCCATTAGTGGGTATATAAAAATGTGGGGGTCCCTCGACAAAATTTGAACAGTTACTGCCTTAGCCCGTCCACTGCAGCGAGTTCCTCTTCTGCCACGACAATTCTGCTGCAGCGGAGAACAGTTTGTTGCAACGGAAGGAAAATCAGTTTAACGACCAGAACAACAGTTTTCTGGCTTATTTTCTCTTTAGCACTCCGAAATTTCTCCATAAGTACTCTCAACTCCTCAATGGTTTTCACTCCCTTTCTCAAGTAATCTTCCTCCTCATGGCTTCCTCACTTCATTTGCTATTGAGTGCTTGCGATATTATGCCTATTTACTTACGATTTGGGTGGTTATGGGTAGGGTAAGGGTAGGTTTCATTTTTTTGAATTTATTGACTAGATTGTTGAAGCATGCTACATGCATTTACGTTCTCAAGTGTTTCCTATTATTCTCTCCATGTTTCTAGCTGATTTTTATGTAGTGGTTGACCTGAAAAAGAGGGGGAGGGGGTTTGGTTTAAAGTGGTGTCTCAGCTTCCTCGAGCCTTCCATGCTCCAATTCAAGCATTATTGGAGTGAAAAATGGTTGGTGAGGTATGGGGTAGGCTACTCCTTGCCCAATCTGTAGTTTGTTTGGAGAAAAACGGAGGTTGAAATTTCAACCTCCATTATTGAGGGTCAAGGTCAGCTGGGGACGATGTCCACTGTAGTGGATTCATCATAGTGTTTCGCTTCCGCTATTGCGGACTCGCTACAATGGACACTTAGCCGCTGCAACGGTTTGCCCAGGCAGTGGCTCCTTCCAGTTCTGTTTTTCTTTTTTTCAACCTTTTTCTTCCCCTTGCCATTCTGTTCATTCCCTGACACTTCCTGTTATTGCAGGTCCAACATTATGTCTTCCTTCAGTAGTAGTATTCACACCGATGACTAAATTCTGTTTGTGAATGACTAGTGCCAATTTCAACACAGTGAGCAGGCTGCAAAGGGGCTACTATATGAGAGGGGATTCATCATGTAGGACATGGCGGAGAAGGCATTGGAGTTTTATGGGCGCCTCCAGGAGCTAGAGTGGGGTCCGTTAGCAAAAGATATGTGTAAGGTGAATGAGGCCTGGGTAAGGGAGTTCTATGCCAACCTCCCTACGATGGCCTGGAGTCGTGATGAGCCAGTGGTCTATGTCAGGGGGATACAAATCATCCTAACCCCTACTGCTATTAATGAAGCTTTAGGTCTGCCAAACCCTATATAGGACACGTTAAAGGCCCGGGATAGGATGGGAACGGGTAGTGGCTGGTGGACACACTAGTGAAGGAGGAACATAGGGCCTCAACTAGTTGGGGAAATATTAGGACGGGCATTTAAAACACCTATTATATTGTGGAGGCTAGGAGGTGGCTGAATCTAGTGTCTTGGAGAGTCCTCTTGTCCTCCAATTCCACTGACGTGACGTATGCCCATACCTTGGTGGTGGCGAGCATTTTGAGTGGGGTGAGGGTGAATGTGGGAGCACAAATTTTGGAGGAGTGGAGGTACTTCTCAGCCAAGCCAATCACCAGCCTGCCTTTTCCCTCCCTCATTACTCTACTCTGTAGGCAGGCTGGGGTGCATCGGGAGTCGGGAGACGTCATTGTGGGTTATGACACACCCTTCAATCCTTTGAGGCTGAAGGGGGCTCCAGGGAGAGGTTAGAAGAAGAGGAAAACTACCTCAGTGGAGGGGGATGGTAGGGCCAAAACTTCTAGACCCATGGGGACATTTGAACGGATAGAGACCGAGATGGCGGCCATGCGGGAGCTATTAGGAGGGCTTCCCATACCTCTTTCCAGCAGTAGACCCTCTAGTACAGTAGTTGCTGACTCAGGGGAGATGCAGGGGGCAATTTCCACACTGGCTCAGGCCCATGTGGAGCGTTGGGAAGACTTGGAGAGAAAGAGGAGGAGGTGGCGTTCTCAGGACAAGCTGATTGTCCGCATATGGAAGGGGATCAAGAAGATCCTAAAGACCCTCTTTTCCGGTTCCAGGACACCCCAAGCGACCAGGCGAGACCTTACAGAGTTCTCCTTCCTCAGCGGGTTCAAGGAGGGAGTGGATGATGAGGCTAGTAGCGATAGTGATAAGGCCTCCAGTTAGATAGGGTGACAGTAACCCCCCCCCCCCAATTATTGGCTTTATGAATTGCTTTTGGGTAGCCCCCATTTGGGGCTTGTAAGACAATACTATTTCCTTTTCTTGATTTTGCTTGTTTGGATGTTGATACTTGTTGGTACTTATTTTTACTGATACCCATTTGGTATCACAAACATTGGTCGAGTTTTGGCCCTCTTTTATAGCATTGCTGTAGTTTCCCTATATTCGCATTGCTTGCCTGTTCTAAATCTATTATATCTGTTGTTGTTACTAAAAATAGGGATTCTTGGAATGTTAGAACTTGGCATTCTATCTGACTGTGTCCGCTGTAGCCATTGCTCTTTTGCGACAGCGGACGCGCTATGGCAAGAAATTGCTCGATGTAGCGAGTACGCTGCAGCGAGGTATGTCTTGCTGCAGCAAAACTCACTAAGCTGAATACCTGTGGGGGTTCTATTTCCCCCGGTCAATTCAAGTCAATCCCGCCCACCAGTTTATCGCGTATCCCATAATTCTCGTATAATTAGATGCCAATTGAGCCTGTTGAGATACTAATTGGAATTCTTCAGATACCAATTGGACTCATCCCAGGCGATCGACCTACTCGGACAGCATGATGGAAAATAAATAAAGTGAAAACTCCTTATATGACTTATAGCTTCCTAAAGATTAGATGTGGACGTCTACACACCAATCCGCAGGAGTATACTCAACATTGCTCTTGTACTTGTGAGACTTGTAACCTAGACGCTTGGTACCAACTTGTCACTACCCCAAATGGGCGAGTCATGCGAGAACCTACATCGACTCTACTCGATAGGAGAACCCTATTTTGAACATCACATAAAATACCAATTTTCTTATTAATTTACGCAAACAATAATATTTTAAAATGTCAACAAAATATTTTCCAAAACCTTAACTCTCCTAAGATCTAGTCTAGACAGGTACAAGAGCTCTAACAGAATACTTGACAAGATAAATGACATAGCTTCGTCTGAGGAGAAGAACACGAAAACTGATGTTGAGTACTCTACGTCAATCAAGAAACTTTAATCCTGCCACAACCTACATCAAAAAAGTGTAGAAAGATAGTATCAGTACACCAAAATACAGGTAGGCATCATCGACCGACTAAGATTAGTTCTCATAATAGCAAAGTAATTAATATTCAATCGACATTAATAAATTTAACAACTATTTCACTTATGCAATAATCCATTAAGTTTATTAGCTACATTATCGTCTCTTATGACTCGACAAGGTTCATGAAATCACCCTACAACTCTCTGTCAATTAATCTTTCAATATGACTCTCTCCTTGTAATACCCCGAAGGTTCCTAAGACTAGACTTGGGATTTGAAAATGTGATCAGTAGAAAATATTGAAAAATAACTCAAAATGACTCATGGTTTAGTCGTGGAAATGAGTAATGAATCATGGTATCACTCATGGTTAGAATCTGTAGCAGGAGGACTTTTAATAACGAGTCAAGGTACGACTCGCGGGATCATGTCATGAGTTATAGGATGAGCCTTGGTCAGTAATCTTAAGGGATCTATTGTGCATCATTTTGGAGGGAACGAGTAAGGGTAAGACTCATAAGGTGAAACGACAAGTCGTGGCCTGCACCCGTGAGGAGGAACTAAATATCTTAGAAGCGTTGACCATGAGTGGACCTAATGACTTTTATATTGGTGGTACGAGTCATGGTTTGACCCATGGAAAACTTAAGAGAAGTCAGGGAAATCAGTGATAACTACGGATGGTAACCACGAGTCGTGTTCTAGAGGTACGACTCGTGGTGTGAGTCATGGCACCTGACAGAGTAAAATTTCCTGCGATTTAGTAAGGGAATTTTCATAATTTCTAAGATTCTAAGCCCTAAACTACGTCGTTTTAAGCTCATTTGGGAGGATTTTAAGAGGGTTTAGCCTATTCTAACCTATTCCCTCCCTATGCATGCAAATTTAGAGGATCCCAAAGGAGATCAAGCCTAGAATTCTTCAAATTCTTTTCTGAATCTCTTGGGCTTTCAAGGAAGGGTGTAGAACTAGCCTACCCAGATATGTAAGGTCATGAATGAGAGTTCCCCTTCACTCTCATGCTCAAATTCCATCTCAAGCTCATGAATTCAAGTGTATTATTTTATGGGGTCTTAACCCAATTTATGAAATTCTCTATGTTTAATTCATAGGTCAATCTCCTTCATGTTTCAAATGATGTTTTAAGATTCATGAGCAGTTTTCATGTGCAAATTTATTATAAATTCATCATCTCAAGTTTTAGAATAATTTTTCCAATTATGCAAGTTTCATGAAAAGTCAAGTCTATGATTTATGTTTTCAAGTATGATGAGATATCTAGCATGAAAGAATGTTTATGATCACCCTTGTATGAATCCATGAATTTTACTATCAAGTCTACTTTAAGTATGTTAAAATTTTGAGCAAGCCGACATGATTTAAGTATGTTTTCATGATTCAGTTTAGTTTTATAATATTATCTTATCACATGGTTTTGGAGTTGATACTCCCACTTTCAGCTTGTGGTATGTTTTGAGTCAATGCTCCTCATATTCAGATTACAGGCTATGCATGTTATTACATTATCAACTTCATTGAAAAATGATGATTTCAACTTTTTTGAAAAATAACGGAGAGCATTTGCATGTTTTAGGAGCAGTATTTAGCACTGAGTAGGCTAGAGGTTCAGGAAAACCCCAAGTATCAGAACTACTTGCCAACATAGAATTATTCAGTTACTTTGGGACCTCCATTGTGAGCTTCCCTACGCCAAATGGGCCTTTAGCTTGATATCGATATCATGGTAGCGCCCTTAGCCCTGGCAAGGCATTAGATGTCTCTGCCCACTTGAGTATAATAGTTCAGATCACGTAAGCTCTATCGTGATAGTGTCGGTTATGCGAGTCACCCATTGTTCCTCATGATTTTTCAGTTATGCATGATCATCAGTTAAGATATTATGTTTTAAGCAGGTTTTTGACCCAATGATCAGTTTACTAGTTTTACTTATGAATATTAATTTTAGCTTTAGATCATTCGATTCAATTATGAGGTTCATTTTATAACTAATCATGTTTTTATATATCGGCATGCAATTCTTACTCTCATAATCTTATAATGATATGATTCATGTTATGAATATTTTCAGCTAATACTTACTTAGCCTGTTTTACTTACCTTACATACTCAATATATTCTAAGTACTGACCGCATACTCTATGCTGTATTATTACCTGATACAAATTCAAATGTTCAGACTCAGTCCTGCCGCTAGCCAGTTTCCAAAGTTTAGTCCAGACAACATTGTTGGTAAGTCCTCATCCTTCGAGGACCTTCATTTAGTTGTGTTATTGTCATTTTCAGTTTCAGACTTCTAGTGAGCTAGTTGGGGTTGTTGTCCCATCAGCTCGTCAGTATGTTAGAGGCTTTTCAGACATAAAGTTGTATATTCAGCTTCGAATTCAGTGTTTTGATATTTTCGATGGTAAGATGTTTTATTATTCAAACTTCTACTATTTCAGAATTTAGTTTTCCACTTTGTGTATTTTGAGCTTCAGCTTTCATGTTCATGTCATGGGTTGACTTGGAGCCATTTATGATTCTAAGTTCTGTGTCTAGATCTGGGCCTATATTCGGGTTCTGACACTTTTATCCTGCTGCCGCAAGTACTTAGACCGCTACAACGGTCCCGTGACCGCAGTGATTTACCCGTTGTAGTGACAACCCCGATAGTCAGTAGCCCAATATTCCTGACCCAATGCTCTTTTATTACTCCATATAACTTTATAACAAGTCTACTTTATTTACAATTTCACTATCATTGACCCAACCCCTTTTTATCATTTATTGACCTATTTAATTACTAACATAAGTTCCTGACCCTCTTTAATTTAGTATATGATTAATAAAGTTAGACTCATGATCTCCCAGTAATTCACTATCTTCTGTTAAACCTGTCATGCTACCTTCTATAACCCACAAAAACCACTTAAATCAAACATTCAATTACAAATATAGATTTAATAGCTCAAGAACACACAAGGAAAGCATCAACCATACTGATGAAGTCAAATACTTCACAATCAAATACATGTACATAACTGTTTCTTCACATCACAATTATGTCATATAGTACCATACCTGTACTGTATCATCATTGCACCCTAACCGTGTCTCTCACATCATACCCGAATCATTTTGGTATATCTTGTATCACACTTGTATACTTGTACCTTTTTGTTATTGCAGTCATATGCATATCATACCATACCCCCCTCATCTCTGTCTCATAACTATTGGTGATATGTCTGGCACGCCTCCGTCATATCACTATAACACATGTCAGAGGGTCTTATGTTTGCCCTTGTCATGACATGCAAGGGACTCTAGAAATCCATGTACTATACACCCAGCGGTATGAGACCTTTATCATACATGTTTGTGTACTTATATCTGTACACCCAGCCGTATGATCAATTAGTCATATCTATCCGTATACCCCTCATACCGCTCGCCCAGATACTCACGGGGCACGAGCCACTCATATCCAGCCCTCACTCATGGCTTTATCATACAATTTGCTCACCTAAGTCTTATCCCAACCCCAGGCCTCTTTACTCAGTATGTAAATTATTTACCTTTTGATTATGATACACCTCTTCATTCGCTTGCTTGGTTGTCATAGATTTCATTGACCATTTTAGACACAACATATCATATTTAAAATATCAATAAAATCACACACAATCAAGAATTACACATCACCAGATATATAACACGATCCTAGTTCGAGGCCATTTCACAACCCATTAATTATTGCATCATTTATATTAGAAGTTCCACAATGAGGTACAACCTAGCCCGCTGATGAGATTGGGCTCCGCTTCAGTGGCATCACTACCGCCACTTCAGTCTCTCTATAGCAGTTATCGGACCGCTGCAACTATACTATTCAGGCAGTACTTGACCCATTCTTCCTCTCATATTTCCCATGAATTATTTCTTCGCAATCTCTCACCCATTATACATAAGCTACATTGATTCAAGCAATGCAAAGATTATAGCCCACCCCTCAACGTTCAATCTCGCATTATATAAGTAAGGACTTATGACCAATCATTCAATATTATCATTTGAAAAAGAAGGACTATATATATACACATCAACAAGCAATATCTTTAGACCATTATGCATAACCTCAACCCACTCCCATATACACCATTATCTATAGTCTATTCCTATTTAAACCATAACCTGTGAGTTTTCACATCATGGGGATATCTCTACTCCTTCCCTATTTCCTTCGCCCCTATACACTTACTGATCATAACCTTTTAATGATAATTTTACTTGAATTTCTTCCCTACACATCAATAATACATCAAGTATACACACATATGTGTTTGCTAATGAAAGTCTAACACAAAGTGAATATTCCATAGCTTACCTGAGCCCCAAGCTATTGTCGAGACGTTCTCGCATGCATGTTTGCATCAAGTTATGAGTTCTTGTAGGGAATCATAGCTACAGAGGTGAAGTTTTGCCTTCTCTAGCCTTCTTGTTTCTTCCCTTCTCCCCAAAATCCTATTTTTTTTTATTTTTTGAGCGTTTTTATCCAATCTCCTTATGAGAATAGGTATTTAATCCCAACCAGAATAGGATTTGTAGAATTTTGATATGCGTCTTCTGCTGCAGCGAGGGTACGTCCACTGCAGCGGGTGCCGCTACAGCAAAAATGGTCCGCCGTAGCGGTCCTGCACTTGATCCCATATGATTTTAACTTAGCCCATTCAAAATTATTCATCTCATGATCTTTTATTTTCAGAATCGTTCCAGTTTGCAAAAAATTTAAATTTACCCGTGCTTAGGTCGTTAGGGTGCTATAACAATTGAGCGGGTTGTTATAGATTTATGTTAAAACTTTGTTGATTGGTTGCTCCTCCATGCTCACAGATCCTACGTGTATGTAAATCCATATGTTTGATTATTTTGGACAGCTTTGTCTCAAGAACCTTATATTGATTCTTGTTTGTTCCAGTAATTTTGTACGATATCATCGGGATGATCATGTTCTACATACTTGAAATTGTATGCATATAGCCTCGATTGTTAGTTTGATTAGTCATACAAATTCTGAGAAGTTTTTCTCCTCAGCTTATGCTCATCTACTACGAAATATAGTGTTAAATCTAGTATGATATTTTGTTCCTCCAATTAGTTATTGACGACCTTATATAATGTTCCTTTCTTGCTTGAATTCGATTCATGACAACTTTTTTATGTGAATAATTATAGTATTATAAGATCTTTTATTTAATAAATAATTAT
This sequence comes from Datura stramonium, assembly GCA_018107945.1. Lineage (NCBI taxonomy): Eukaryota > Viridiplantae > Streptophyta > Magnoliopsida > Solanales > Solanaceae > Datura > Datura stramonium. The sequence goes on along the minus strand of JACEIK010000114.1, from coordinate 393,285 downwards.
ACTTGATTTATTTTGTTTATTGATGCCTCTTTTCTGGTAATTGATTGAAATAGCCTTTAGTATTTGTTTTATTTGCAGTACACTTTGTAGGAGTGTCTCCCTTTTCCTTTCCAGAATCTGACTGTTTCATGTACAATTATGATTCAAGATTTTACCTTAGAAATATAAGACATCTTAGTACTTGTCAATTTTGTTAGTTGACAACTTTTCTTCTTTTCTTTCTTGAATTTAATTTGGGACAATCTTGCTACTTATCTATTTTTAAGCTTTGATATTTAGAGAATTATTCCTTTCTCTATTAAGAGCTCTAATTTTGATAGCCTCTGCCTTGATATTTTTTACCTTGTGTAATACATGGCAACATGTAATTTATTCTATCTTTGGTGAATTTATGATTGGTCTTAAAATTGATTTGCTTTAGTTAAAGGAAAGTTTCTTATGACTCCTATTTCTTCTTTCGATTTATCAAGACAGCTTCAATACGTGCTATATATGGTAAATTTTAAAAAGTTATACATCTAATTGATTTATTTATGTTAATTAATTTCCTAATTGATTTCTTCTTAATATTTCCTTCTCCCCTTAATCCCTTTTGAGTGATTTATTCACTTTCCTTATTTTGAGTATAATCTAATAATAACATCCTACATATGGTAAGTCTATGAAAATCCCTCATAATTAATCATTTTTTGGTTCCATGGTTTATTCTTCCTTTTTTGTTACCTAATTGGGATAAGTTTTACTCAACCATTTAGTTACACCCCGTAAATTTCTATTGTTTAACGGTCGCGTGCGTATGTATGTTGAGAGTTTTGGAGTACAACGTGTGTGGAAAAGGGCTCGGGGGTTGAGTATATGAGCACGATAGCGAGTGAGCAGGAGGCCGGGACCGGAGGCCCAGCGCACTGGGCGCCGCGCCGCGCTAGGTAGTCTGGCGCTACCGTCGGCACGTCGCGCCTCTGCCTCAGCGCAATGGGTGGCGCGTCGCGCCCGTGTTTTGGTGCTACGGGCAGCGCGCCGCTCCTCCCTGCCACTGGACTTAAGTTATATATGTACTTCTCTCACTTCATTTCAATTCACTTTCAAACATAAGCCATGGCCATAGAAGTGAGGAAAACGCAATTTTTATCGAATTTTCATCCGATTATGCTACCAAACGCCGTCCAATCTCAAATTAACTTCAGGTATTGAATTCTAACCCTGAAGGAAGCGTCACTACGGGAGTTATTTTCTCGAAATACGCTTGGCAAATCAGAACTCCGCCTTGTAGAAGTTATCTGAATTGCCCCAAGTTGATTTCTATACAGCCACAGGTTTCGAGTAAGCATTTCTCCCTTGTGAACCCTCGGGAAATTATAAGTTTTCGACCGTATTTTACGTAGTTGAATTATAGTTGCTTTAATATGAAAATTCATCATTTTAAGCTGAATTTGGTATTGAAATTAGTCTCTTTCTCTCAGTATTACGATTATAGTTGGAAAGAGCTGTTGAATACAAGTTGAAACTCGTCAGTTATTCGGGAAACGACAGTCGAGGTATGTAAGGATTATCTCTTCGACAAGTTATTCTCGTTGTATAGTAATACGACTTATTCCTCTGAAGCAAGACCATAATTCTGTATAAAGTAATTAGCTGATACCAGTAGATAACGAGCATATACATATATGTGTTACATCTAGCTGTTATCAGTAGATTGTGATTAGAATTGTTGCGGCCAGCTGTTTCTGTAGACTATGAATATATGTATGTTATGGTTAGCTTCTAGAACGCGTACATAGATTATACCGTAGTATCCCTCGTCGGGAAAGAACATGTTAAGTGTTATACGCGCTAGGAGCGTCGTAGAAACTATTTTATCCTCCAGTTTATTGTATTAGTAGAATTGTATGTTTAATTGCTAGGCCTAGACCTTAGAAGCTCGTGAATAGTTATCGGGCCTGAGTTAGTAAGTTGAACATCATAGGCGCAACTAGGTGATATAACTACCAGTTTGGCGTTTGTGTAGCCAGAAAAGCACGCCAGAGGCCATTGACATACCTTTACGCCCCAAGGCCAGAAATTCAAATAGGAAGGCCATACTTTAGAGTCAGCAGCCTAGGGTTGTCTAGTGAACTGAGTGACAGCCTGCCATCTAGTTAACTACTACCAGTGATTGTCAGTCTCAGTTGACTTAACATTCATCATACAGGTCGCCCAGGAAGCCAGCCCAGTCTTCCAGGTCAGATAGACCCGTGGGTACCCTAAGGAAGGGGACCTTATTAGCAGTTAGAGGCCGGACCAACGCCCCAACCAGTTCTTATAGGATACTTAGGTGCAGATTGACGTGAGTGTTTTAGTTTATATAAACTTGTCTATAAGGTTAAGAATCACCCAGAAAAGTCATATATGATCTGTGCGGACCAAGATGAGGTCTAAGGGACTAGAACTATGTTAGTTTAGTACTACCCACAGGCTAAGAATGTCGGTAAGCTTCCTGTGGAGGATTAGGGGCCGATCGCTCAAAAGCATGTTCGGCCAGTAGCAGCCTTATAGTTATTCTATGCAGAGGAACTAAGTAATTAGTCATCCGCGACCCCACAGTTGTTTATGAGTTATAGTTGTCCGGGCAGGACATTCAAAGTTATGTTATGCCACTCCAGATCTCGCCCTATCTAGTCTACACCATTAGAGATCATGATCACTATCAGGATCCTCTGATCAGATACAGGTGCACGGTGTGCCTGCTAGAAGCCTTATAGACTTTTCTAGGGGGCGAGCAGTGGTAGCGTTAGGCTCAGAAGGCCAGATACGCCTTTTTGAGTGTCTAGATTAAGATTTCAGTACAACACCTTGGTTGGGGTTTCCCTCAATTAGGAACCTATCATGACCACCCTAGAGTTACAAACTGTGTCATCGCCTGCCAGGGGCTAGATAACGTTGCTCCAAGGAGCGCTATGCCATCCACGAGGGACAAAGATGAGGTCCAAGGACCTTATACAGTCCATTCCTTGGCTCTACTATGTTAATGTTGTATCGGCACCACACCCCTGTTGAGCTTGGTGCCTAGGGTGCAGATATCAGGAGTCCATTGTACTCATACACAGCTACAGTTCAGGGATCGAGCGGGCTCAGTTACATACCCAAGGGGACAGGTAGATTGGCTATTGCACCAGTAGAGTAATAGAAACCTGGTTAGGGGTATATAGATTGAGGTGTACTTACCAGGACTTATGGGGGGCCTGGTAGGTTATTTCTGTGTTGCTTGTACCTCCATGCTTATGGGGGCCAGGTTAGATTCTTGTTTGCATTCTTTTCTGCTAGCTATAGCTTATGATTATATGATTATGCAGTCGTAACTCATGTACGTGTAGTGTTTTGTTAGATGCAGATTACGAATAAGCCATCTTACAAGTTGAGTCTTCTGCCCCTCTTTTCTACTTACTTTCAGTTTTGACAGTTTCCATTAAGCTTTTATGACTGCCTTATATATTCGGTACATATTGTACTGACACCCATTTATGGGGCGCTGCATTACTTGCCTGCAGGTTTAAATATATAGAGTTTAGGGTCTCTAGTAGCAGCTGTTCAGAATTCGCAGTTGGGCCAACTCCTTTCTTTTGGAGTTGCCAGGTCGTAGAGATTTCAGTATTTCAGTTGTATAGCATTTTAGGTAGGCCGGAGCCCTGTCCCAACCACTATTTGTATTCTTAGAGGCTTGCAGACTAGAATCGTCAGTTAGTAGTTGTTGTTAGCCGTGTGAGGCTTAAATTAGTTATGCTTCGTATGTTGTCCGTGTGGGGCCTAGTATAGTAGCTTGTCTTCATTTCTGTTATAACTAGACAACATGGTGGTATTGTCAGCCCGCATAGGATCCCTTTTATTGTCTGTTGTTGGCTAGCTGTTTTAGTTACAGGTGGCTATATGGCCTTGTCGGCCGGAGGCTGGGTTTATAGCCGAGATATAGCTCATTGTTTCTTGAATTGAGTCGCAAGCATGCACCAGATGTGTATATGCTAGCCAGGTCAATCAGATCCCAGTCTGGCACTAGGTGCCAGTCATGCCTCCGAAGGTGGGGCGTGACAAACTTGGTATCAAAGCAATTCGTATCCTAGGGAGTCTGCAAGCCGTGTCTAGTAGAGTCTTGCTTATAAATGTGTTGTGCACCACATCCTATAAGTAAGAGGATACGAGGCATGATAGTATGGTTACCCCTCCTTCTTCTCAGATCATGAAATAGAGCAGAGTTGTATAGGGTTGAGCCCCTAAGCTTTCATTGTTATGTCTGTCTAGAATAACGTTCGATATAAGATAGACTCCAGCCAGTCGCAAGATGACTCCAGTAGGAGGAGGAGGTACCGGTGAAGTATCACACTTGGGAAACGGCTAGCCTAAGGGCAGAAGTAGACATCTTCTACAGTTCCCCATTATCCTCCCTTAGGCACTGGGAACTTTCTAAGGCAACATATAAGTGTCATCCCCGATTCTTTCTTCGGCTTCACAATAGTACCTCAGAATAGTATACATATGAGTTGGTTTATCTACTAGATATGTAGAATTAGACAAGCGGCAAGAGTTAAGGTTGGACCACCTTAAACATACAAAGGATCGTGTAAGTACAATAGAAAGTGTAGGTAGAAATGCCATGTTGCCTAGAATAAAGAGTAAAGGGGGCGAGAGTTGTTGACTTTGAGACAAATTAGAAAATGGTTAAGACCCATAATGTTTATAAAGTTACCTAGACCCTCACAGTAGTAAACCAGGAGGGCAGACAAGGTTGCCAGTAGCACTCAAGCGCGTGTAAGAGAGAGTCTATCAGCAACAAACCCCAACAATAGTAAGGTTCAGGTCATAAATAGGCCGATTTTGACGTAGCGTGCTAATAATGGTAGAGCATATCTGCAAGATAGTAGTTATGGCCTTAGTTTGTAATATCGAAGGACGGAGAGATCATATGAACAAAATGGGCCCGAGTGCGGGTCAGAAGGAATACACGTCGGTAGATTTAGTTAGCAATATCTTTGATAGTATGAGACAGAAGCCATGAACCCCAGAGTTCAGTCTAATGAAAGTAAGGGGAAAGGCACGAATACCTAACTTTAAGGGAAACCAGAATCACCTCCAGGTTGATAGAGCATAAGACCACTGCCGAATGTCGAAAACTAATAATCGAGATGACAGTTAAGAGATAGTAAGGTTGAACCTAGTATATTGCGGTATCCCCGCCAGTTGAGAAGGTAAAGAAGTGCTGACACAGAGACTCTAACCTAGTAAAACCTAGAGACAAGGCCCAGTAGGAAGTTATTAGCCCTCAAGATAACAAGGGGCGGAGTCATGAGACCCATAAATCGGCTCTAAGTTCCAAAGGTGATAGGACTTCGTTAGTAGACTATAGCCAAGGCGCACATGTCCGTTACTCCTTCCACCCAGAATTTAATAAAAATGCAACAATTCGAAAAAAGAGACCTACCGATGGCATGGAAGGACAGAAAATATCGTTTAACCATAGCACAGAGCTCTAGTGACCAGCTCGAGGAGACGGGATAGCAGGAACTGAGCAGGCCAATATAGGAGATGGTCGTGCCTTCAAGGGAGTGGAGAATAATTGACATGAATACAATTACAAGATTATCTCATACCAGGTGTAACTTGACCTCATTTGAGTCAGTATAGAAAGGCTAATGAGATTAATTCATGTCTCGCCAGATGAAATATGTTGTAGCTAAAGCTTATGCCGAGTTAAATATTCAAGAAGTAGCTGGAATGCGTGGAGCCCAAATATCTAATAAACTCTGATAGAGAGGCTCCATTTACAATTAAGTTCTAGAAAAGGCATCCGAACAGATTGGACACATATCAACTTAAGTATGGCTTCTCGTACCCAAACAAATGGCTAAGCAGAACATGCAACTCAGATGTCGGAGATCTATTATTAATGGGAGTAGAAGCCCCCTGAATGATGACTTAAAGCAGATAAATTAGAGGTAGTCGAACCAAGGCATATTATAACAGGCGGACGAAAAAAGTTAAACTTATCAGGAAAAAGGGGTACCGACAACCCAAGGTCATCGAAAGTTTTACCCTAACGTATGACGTAGACAGTTAGGAATTAAAGTAGTGGTTGGATAAAGTTCACCAACGCAAGGAGTTACGAGAGTTGGTAAAAAGGGCAAGTTTAGCTTTAGATTTACTGACACGCATCATATCCTCCAGAGGACAGGTAAGATGGCATATGAGCTAGAATTGCCTCCAGAGCTAGAACCTGTCCATTCAGCTTTCACACATCAATGTTGAAAAAGGGCATAGGCAACCCGTCCCGAGTTATTTTAGTTGAGGAAGTTCAGGTTACTGATAAGATAGCGTACGAAGGGTTTCCAGTTGCCGTACTAGATCGGCAGGTTCGTAGGTTAAGGACTACAAATGTGGTCTCTGTTAAGTACTGTAGAGAAACAGGAATAAAGAAGAGATGACCTGGGAAGCCGAGGATGATATGAGGTCTAAATATCCTCACTTGTTCTAGGATTGATTTAGATTATACAGTTAAGGTAATGTTATTATTCAGCTACTATTTTATTGCTTATTTTATCAGTACTGTTTAGTCGGCTACCTCTGTGTGATGAAATAGTTGTTTGTAGCATCTTGCAAGGCCCCTATTGGACTTTTTTGTGTTTCAGGTTTTCGGATAGTCCATGTTATAGAAGGGACTCCGCCTGAATTTTTCTAAATATTGGTTAAAAGAGTTAACCCCCTTTAAGCCTGAGAATGACATTCGAGGACGAATGTTCCTAAGGGGGGGGAGGATGTTACACCCCGTAAGTTTATATTGTTTAACAGTCGCGTGCGTACGTATGTTGAGAGTTTTGGAGTACAACGTGTGTAGAAAAGGGCCCGGGGGGTTTGTATGCGAGCATGATAGCAAGTGAGCAGGAGGCTGGGACCGAAGGCCCAACGCACTGGGCGTCGCGCCGCGCCAGGCAGTCTGGCGCTACGGCCAGCGCGTCGCGCCTCTGCCTCAGCGCAATGGGTGGCGTGTCACACCTGTGTTTTGGCACTACGAGTGGCGCGCAGCTCCCCCATGCCACCGATATTAAGTTATATATATATACTCCCATCACTTCATTTCAATTCACTTTCAAACATATGCCACAACTAGAGAAGTGAGGAAATGCAATTTGCATCGAATTTTCATCCAGTTACCCTACCAAATGCCGTCCAATCTCAAATTAACTTCAGGTATTGAATTCTAACCCTACAAGAAGCATCTCTACGAAGTTATTTTCTCGAAAAACGCTCAGCAAATTGGAACTCCTCTGAGTAGAAGTTATCAGAATTGCTCCAAATTGATTTCTATACGGCCACAGGCTTCGAGTAAGCATTTCTCCCTGGTGAACCCTCGGGAAATTATAAGTTTTCGGTCGTATTTTACGTAGTTGAACTATAGTTGCTTTAATATCAAAAGTCATCATTTTAAGTTGAATTTGGTATTGAAATTAGTCTCTTTCTCTCAGTATTACAGTTGTAGTTGGAAAGAGATGTTGAATACAAGTTGAACCTCGTCAGTTATTTAGAAAACGACAGTCGAGGTATGCGAGGCTTATCCCTTCAACAAGTTATTTTCTTCATATAGTAATATGACTTATGCCTCTGAAGCAAGACCATGATTTTGTATAAAGTAATTAGCTGATGCCAGTAAATAACGAGTATATACATATATGTGTTACGACTAGCTGCTATCAATAGATTGTGATTAGAATTGTTGCGGCCAGCTGTTTCTGTAGACTATGAATATATGTATGTTGTGGTTAGCTGATAGAACACGTACATAGATTATACCACAGTATCCCTCGTAGGGAAAGAACATGTTAAGTGTGATACGCGCTAGGAGCGTCGTAGAAACTCTTCCATCCTCCAGTTCATTGTATAGTAGAATTGTATGTTTAATTGCTAGGACTAGACCTTAGAAGCTTGTGAATAGTTCTCAGGCCTGAGTTAGTAAGTTGAATAACATAAGTGTAGCTAGGTGATATAACTACAGATTGGCGCTTGTGTAGCCAGAAAAGCACGCCCAGAGACCATTGGCATACCTTTACGCCCCAGGGTCAGAAATTCAGATAGGAAGGCCATACTTTAGAGTCAGTAGCCTAGGGTTTCCTAGCGAACTGAGTGAAAGCCTGCCATCTAGTTAACTACTACCAGTGATTGTCATTCTCAATTGACTTAACATTCATCATACAGGTCGCCCAGGAAGCCAGCCCAATCGTCCATGTCAGATAGACCCGTGGGTACCCTAAGGAAGGGGACCTTATTAGCAGTTAGAGGCAAGGCCAACGCCCCAACCGGTTCTTATAGAATACTCAGGTGCAGATTGATTTTTTGCTAAAGTTGAATTACGATTTAAAATATATTGTTTTCATCCCAATAAAGTGACATGACCCAAATGGTGAGTCTTGCAGGCACCTACATCAACTTCAGCTCGATAGGATAATTCCTTTTTAACTCAACATATAAAATAATTTAGATACTCATTAACTTGAACAATACAAAATATTTCTGAAAATATAAGAAATCTTTCCTTCCAAACCATGAATCCCCAAGATCTAGTCTAGACAAGTACAAGAGCTGTAATAAGATATTTGACTAAATAAAATGATACAGCTTTGTCTACGGAGAAAATACGGAAGCTGATGCTGAGTACTCCACGTCAACCATGAGACTTCAAACCTGCCACAACCTACACCAAAAAGGTGTAGCAATATGATATCATCACACCACATGTACCGGTAGACATCATCGACCGACTAAGATTAGTTCATATAACGGCATATAATTTAACATGCAATCAACTTAATAATTGTAACAACGATTCAATCTTGTATTAATAACCGAATAAGTTTATTAATCAGATTATTTATTCTTATAACTCATCAAGGTTCATGCAATCATCCTACCACTTTAGCCCTTGTTTTAACTCTCTATCTGTCTCTCTCACCCTGCTACAGCAGGTACTTTGACTGCTACAGTAGTCTCGCGATAGCGGCAATTTTCCCGCTGCAATGTTACCCTAGTTAGGCAGTAGCCCAATTTCATTAATCCAATTCTCTTTTATTCCGCCATATAAATATTATAGCATGTCTACTTTGTTTACCATTTCACTATCATTAATTAAGCCCATTTTCATTAATCAATGTCCTATTAGTTGACCCATAAGATTAACTCACCCTCTTTAATTCTAGTTTTCCCCTTTGTCGACATGATAATAATAAGGTTAATCCAATGATCTCCTAATAATTCACTACCATTGACAACTCTGTTATGTTACCTTCTATGACCCACCAAGACCATACTGATCAAGCATTCAATCACCATACAAATTAAATAGCTCAAGCACACACAAGAAAAACATCAAATCATACCATCGGCTGCACAATTAAATTACCTGTACATAACTATCTCTTCTGAATTCCACACCACATCGCTACACCATAATCATGTCATGCAGTACCTTACCTGTACCGTGTCATAATATATATATCCCAACTATGTCTCTCACATTATACCTGAATCATCTCGGTATATCTCATATCACACTTGTATACCTAGACATCTTTATCGCGTCAACCGTTTGTATATCACATTATACCTGCACAATCTCTGTATCACAATTATACCATCGGTGATATGTCAGGCACACGTTTTCGTCACATCATTGTACATACATGCTTGAGAATCTTATATTTTTTCTTCCAGTCATGACCTGCAGGAGACTCTAGAAATTCATGTATTGTGCATCTAGCCATATGAAACCTTCAACATACTTGTCCAGTGTACTCATGTTTGTACACCTAGCCGTATGAAAATTTAATTAGATTTTTCTGTGTATTCACTCATACGGCTCACCCGGATGCTCACCTCGGGCACGAGCCGCTCGTATTCTAGTATTCACTCACTGGTTTGATCATACCAACTTGCTCGTCCTGATTCTCGCCTCGGCCACAAGCCTTTTGCTCACAGCATGTAGATGATTCACTTTTCCCTTTCACATACCACTTCCTTTACTCACTCGTTTATCACGGATTCCACCTGTCATTTTTCGGACAGTATATCACAGTTCAATTTATCAACAAGATCACATATTCAATAAGAATTATACATTACAAGTTATAACACAATCATAACCTGAGACTATTTCAAAATCAGTCAGTGAATACATCATTTATACCCAAAAGTTCAATCAATGGAGTGCAAGCTGGCCTGCTCGTGAGATTGGGCTTCGCTGCAGCGCCATTGTTGTTGCCACCATGGTCTCACTGCAGCGGTTTCAAGGCTGCTTCAGCGGTACTCTTCAGACAGTACTGCAACTATTCATCCACCAAGATTCCCCATGAATTTTTCTCCTCAAATCAGCTCACCGGTTATGCACATATTCTCCTAGTCAATTCCTATCATCAATTTACCCCTCCTCCTCAAGTAACAATAATTCATTCAATCACAAATCATGAACCATATCACATACACATATCAAAATTAAACTCATTAGTCCATTGATTTCTACAAGAGCATGACTATCCTATACCCTTGCGATGACCATACGACAATCCCTTATTTAGGACACACATTGGGGTAGCCCCTTATGATTTACTCACAAAGACAGGAATCTAGTGATCTAATTTCAGGACTCTTCATACCCATGAACATCATATTATGGTGTTTTCGTCACCTCTTCCTTAATTCTTTCCAATTACATTTGTCTAATAGATACCTACTGATTGTACTCCATCTTGTCTAATAGTTACCTATTGATTGTACTCCATCTAATAGTGATTAACACGGGTTCTCTCCCTACTCGTCAATAATACATCAAGTATACACACATATAAGATTCACTACTCAAAATCTCGCATGTAAGCAAGCCATAGCCTACCTGAGTATCAAGCTATCGTCGAGAAGTTCCCAGTTGCTGCTTTCCTCAAGTTCTGAATTCTTGCGTAAAATCATCGATACGAAAGTGAAGCTTGCCTTCTCAAGCCTCCTTGTCTTGAAATCCTAATTTCTATTTTGGGCGTTTTTATCCAGCACCCTTTATGAAAAATAGGTTTTCAAATCCTAACTTGGGCAGGATTGTGGAGTTCTAATCCGCGTTGCCCACTGCAATGAGGATACTTCCGTTGCAGCCACACCGTTACAGCGAAAACAGTCCGTCACAGCGTCCTTGCGCTTACACCCACCTAATTTTACTTAGCCTATTTAAAATTGTTCTTCCCATAATATTTTAATTCCGAGACTTTGTTCTAACTTGGAAAAATTTTAAATTTACCCATGCTTGAGTCGTCAGGGTATTATAATAATCGGACGGGTCGTTAAATAAAGCAACAAATATATTTATGTTTTTAAAACTCTCATGTTTACCATCTTACCTACAATCTAGATTTTGGCAATTGATTTTAATTTGTAATGTCTTTCTTTTATTTTTTTATTTGTGTTTGCTAGGATTATTTTTTTACTCTAATTTTTTAAGTTGTAAATAAATTATAATTTGTGGTATATCTGTTATATTTGTTTATCATCGCTTGTCTAAACAATTTAGTTTCTTGAATTAATAATGACCATTTTTATTCAACAAATAGGTTTACATGTTTAAATTAATTTATCACTTAGGTTTTAAATTGACTAGTAAATTTATTTAGTTTGAGTGTTTGTTTTTGTTGAAATAAATTTTTACATATTTACCTGCTAAATAATTTAGCTATTATCTTATTATTTAGTTTTCGCATTAATTAAAAAATGGTTCAACTTTTAGTTAACTTATTTATCTATTTTTTCAAAAAACTATTTTTTCAAAAGTTTATTTGTCTAATCACATAGCTAGGTTAGTTTTAATAAAATTAATTGACCCTTTTTTATCACTTAGTCATCCCACATAATAATGAATCCGAAAGGGACCCATAATTGTGGACCTTAAACGGTGCCTAACACCTTTCTTTCGAGGAAATTTGAATTCTCACCTGATTTTTGGTTGCGCATACTAATAAATAGAGTCATTTGTGAATTAGTTTAGTACACTGCCTTAACACACCATAATTTATTAGGTTGCGACTCTTCTCTTTAAATAATCCACAAAGAGTTGTCACATGCTGAGTCCCGCTTTTCACGTGAAAAAGGGGTGCGACAGTCCTCACTAGTTAAAGTGTTTCCCTTTGCCTGAAGGATAAGGGGCCCTCGCTAGTTGAGAGTGTCTCCCTTGACCGAATGGGCTCATGAGTGAATTCACGTCAGTCATGGTTCTTTCCCTTGGTAAGGTATAAACACCCTCCAAACTAGGGGTACAGGTTGGACTCTATGGTGTTCACATGGCGTATGTCGGTTATGAGAACCCCCCGTAGATGTATTTTCAGTAGTATTTGTACATGGTCCATGTTATCAATTAAACGAATTTACTATATGACTTACAGATTTTTTCAGCCCTATATGCATGTTACTCCTGCGTCATTGTACATCAGTTTATGCTCTTTCTAAATGTTTTACTTATAAATCATGATTTCAGTTTCCAGATATTTTACTTATGTCTATTCAAGATATTTTACTTACTAAACATAATCTCAGTTTTCAGTATGGTTCCCTATCTTACTCATGTTTTTCATATATCATATACTCAGTACATATAAAGTACTGATCGCATACTTTTTGTGTTATATCACCTTATAATATAGGTTCAGGTGCTCAAACTCAGACCCATAGTTAGATATGTTTCAGTGCCAGTTCAGCTTATCATTGGTAAGTCCTCATCATCCGAAGATGAGAGTTTAGTTACATTTTTTATTCATTATTTTAGTTTCAGCATTTAGAGCTAGTCGGGGACCTATCCTTTCAGCTTGTCAGTTTTTAAGGGATTTTCATACATATATAGATAATTCAGTTGGGTTAACTCTTACATTATTTTCAGATAAAATAAGCATTTTATTTCCAGACTTTTTTAGTAAGTGTTTATATATCAGTTGAGCTTCCGCTCAGTTATTTCAGTATATATATTTTGCATCATGCTAATACCATGGGTTAGCTTGGTTCCACTTTTGGTTCTAAGTACAGTGTCACTTCCAGGGTATAGACTCGAATTGTACAAACTTGGTATAAAAACATCAGGTTTAAAGTGTCCTAGTGTGTCTGAAAGTCACGTTGAGTAGAGTCTATTCCATGGATGTTAAGTGTGCCACACTTATGAAGAAGAGGCTGTGAAATATTCTTAGGAAAACTTTCCTTCTTTAATATTCATTATCGTGCATTAGAGTTGTGCCATTAGAAATTTATAAAGATTCGTGCATTGTTCTAATTTCGTTGACTATGCCTCATCTTCAAGGTGATAAAAACAGCAAAGCTCAAATTCCTATCAATAAGGTGCTCTCAGATAGAGCCAGCTGAAAGTTAGGGGACTACACAAGGGCTTAGAGGATCCCATTATTATAGTTAAGTATAATGCATCGCAAGAATGCACTTTTATTCTCATGAATCATGCGTTGAATCTGCAGTAAGATGTGTTCTCAAAACCTCCTTTTTGAAACTTTGATACGAATGACACCCTTAGTGACAAAGTGTGTCTCTAAGTGCTTGGGTAGTATTGTCACTGTAACAACCCTCAAAAGTCCCTTAGATCGGATCCTGGACATGAAGCTGAAAAGTAGCAGAAACTGCACCAGACCACAGAACAACCAATTGAGTCGTTAGGTGACTTAACAGTTTGTTAGATGGAGCCATCCCTGAACTAAATTTCGAAACTTGACTTCTTTCTAGTTCCAACGAGTTAGGCCACAATTCATTAGTATAAGTAATGATTCGTTAAGAAGGTCGTTCTGATGGACTTTGAGGTGAGAATCAAAGAATGACCAACCTGGTTTCAGGGGTAACGAAGGACCCCACGAGTCATCAAGTGATGTGACAGGTCGGTATTTTGGTCGTTGTCGTTGGCGAGTTTAATTTTACAGTCATGATTCTAGAGTTAGTTTAGTAATTTCCCATATTTTAAGAACCTAAACCAGAACGTTTTGGGATTTCTAAAGAGTATATTTAAGGTTTAATTAGTCTAAACTCTTATTCCTATTCATTACAACGTGAATTCAAGATCATTAGCTCTCAAGTTCATCAAGAAAGCTAGGAAGTAATCTTCTCCAACCTAGGGTTCTTCAAGCTTGAGTTTAAGTTTGAGTTTCTAGGTATATAAGGCTAACTAAAGTGAGGATATCTAATCATCCTTATTCCCTAAAACTATGCAAGAATTCATTGAGTTTGAAGTTAGAGTTTTTACCTAATTCTTAAATTATTTTCTTCTCTTTATATTGAATTTATCATTGTTGAGTTATTCCTATTGAATTGTATCCCTTTGTTATTGGTTATCATTCTCTTGATGTTTATTAATGATATTCTCTTGAATTATTGAGTTATTGATTGATTATTGATTCATGTATCTTATCCCATGGACCCTATTGCATAAAGTCATGATTTTAACAAGCATTGTGATTTGAGCATAATTGCATTATTTTCATAAAGTGAGCAAATTTTTAAAAGAGTTTTCATGAAGAGATTTTAAGAAAGAAAGCATAGTTTTAAGCATGATTTTCAAAAGCTAAAGTGAAGTCTTATTTTTGAAATTCATGAGATGTTTTGAGCATAGAAGCTCACAAGTTTTCAAAGAGATGTTTGGAGTATAGAAACTCGCAACTATTTAAACGAATGTTTTGAGCGAAAGACTCTTCATTTAAAGTAAAGGGATTTTAAGCGAAAGGCTCAACAAGTGTTTTAAACATCTATTATATCTATAGCTAAAATACTTTATAAAATATGTTTTCAAGATGCCTCAGATAGGCATAAGTATATGAGAATTTATTTTGAGAGGATTATTTAGCACCGAGATGGAAAAAGAATTCAGATAACTCATAAGCCCCAGAACTACGTAGCCAGCACGGGATAGGGTCATGTCATTGGTACCGGTGACTCCTCAAAGACAAGTCCCTGATATGGACTTGAGTTATGAATCCACAGATTGTGATCATTCTCTGCCCTAACAAGGCTTTGAGCGGCTCTGCCAACTTGATCGAGATATTTGGGCATCATGTGCTCATTCATGATGGTGTCGATTATGAGAAACTCCCCAAGTTACTGTATTTTCAGAGATTGTTTTGCTGCACAATTTTATTGCATAACTATCTTACTCATTGATCATATTGTGTTTTATGCATCATTTAGAGTTTCAGTTCAGCTATATTATTTCATTCAATTTATTCTTTCAATTCAGATACTCTTACTTAACTGTTTTTTCATATAACCTTATTACATACTGTATATTCCATGTACTGACGCCATTTGGAGCTGCATCTTATTATGATGCAGACTCAGGTAGATAGGAACAGCAACAGGCGCAGAACTAGGACGTTACTATCAATCAACTATTGGTGAGGCCTGCTACTTTCGGAGAGTGCCAATCTTATCAAGTATTTTATTTATAGAGCTTGAGGTAGCCGTGGGAGTTATATCCCGGCACCTGTCTTCAGTTATAGGGGCTTCATAGATAAAGTTAGAGTTGAGTCAATAATGTTACTCTATAACATCGATTTTGGTTTTAGTTAATAAATCTTAGTTTATTTTATTGAGCCCATACAGTTATTACTTTTGTTATATTTTATTATATTCTAAGCTAGTAGTAAGTCAAATCAAGGGTTCGCTTGGATAACGAGCTGATCTAAGTGTCGGCCCCATTCAGAGTGTAGACTCGGGGAGTGACAGTCACCCTTGAGATAGTATAATTTGGGTTGTATGAGCCATGAGTAGTAGAATAAACCTAGAGCTAGAAATATAAAGCTAGAAGTGTGCAAGCCAAAAGTGGAGATAGTGATTGAGGGAAGTATGTATCCATAATTATGTACCTATAAGGTAAGTAATGGGATGATAAGTCCCTTGGTGTTGACCAAAGAGTATTAAGTTTTGTATAGATTCCACGGTAGTATTTAGAGGGAGAGTTGTTGGCAAAAATGACTTAGAGCATATTTGAACTAGAGTAGAATATCATGAGGGCATGTCAATGTGTTAGAAAAATATTAAGTATAGGTGATTGGAGGCTAAGTCATTAGGTGAACTAGAGCCTTGAATGTCAAAAAGAAAGATATGCACTAAGGTAGAATGTAGTTACACTAGATTCTAAGCTCCTAAAGTGTTGTGTGTGCCTAGTTTAGTATTCTTGAGTTGAGAAGTGTGAAGAATGATAGGTATGTAATATGTAGTGTCCCAAAGAGCCGAAGCTAGAAAATTTTAAATAAGGATTGGATTTAACCCTTTATTTGGGGTGGATAGGATTGGATGTATGAAGTTGATAAGGCAGAAACAGTATGAATCCTACAATGATAGTCTTAGAGGAAAAAGGGAAGGAGTTACCTAAGAAAGAAATCCTAGCATAAATTTTAGTACCTACAGATGTAGTCATTAAAGGAGAGTTTGGCATCCATATGTATAGTGATACCCTGATCCCACAAGAATTATTTGATTATAGCCCAGTTTAGAGAAGAGGTCCAAATACTTAGAACATTGAGTTTTGAGCTAAGGGGGCGATGATAAGGTGAAGAACCAAGTCAGGTATTGAGATTCTAATTGTGAAAAGTTTCAAGAGAAGAAACTATGGGATTTTGATCCACTCTTATTCAGGTGTATTCCTTGTACTTCAGTCAACATGGCACTTTATTCATGTCATATGTATTCATTCCGTGAAATGTCTAAGATTCAAGTACTCTATTCAAACCCATGCCTATACTCAGATTCCTAGGATGAGAAGTAATCGCTTCAGATAGCGATCCCATTCTTACTCTATGATTCCATAAATCCCAACTTTATGTTATAAGACTGGTTATATATATAAACTCATGTCTCACAGTATGCTCAGCTCTATGAACTTAGTCCTCAAGATATGCCTTAACGGCTAATAAAATGATGTTACATTATGTATATGCTCAGATTAGATTTCTTGAATGATTCGTGCTTATGATTTCCTTACTTTAATTCCTATGTACGTTTACCTATGATGGTAATGTGGTTATAGCGTGTATGCTCAAAATAACCCTTTTATTCATGCCTTATGTGCCCAATATGTGAATACCCGTGCCCTTTGTACTTGATTCCTTAGACCTCACCTTGAGTGATAAAGTCACGTTAAGTATAAGTCATGATTGAGTTGTATAACTCGTGTTCCTAATTCTCATACTCTATTCTTTCAGGGATCCTCCTTTTGACTTGATAGATAGTAGTAAAAGAGGCTAGATAATGGAAGGATGGGAGAAAGTAGATACTCCTTTGATGAAAATTATGGTATACTAGTTCCATCTTGGATTATAAGTGTGGATGAAATGCGAGGTAAGGATTGGTCATGTGTAGTAGTTAGATGTAATTTTTGGTTCTCTTTGTAGAAGTTCATGAAGTTGCAGTTGTTAGATATGCTAGGAAGGATGGGAGAATTCTTAATCAATGTAAGTTGCAGAGGAGCCATAAGATGATTATAATAATAGGCTTGAAGGTTGCCATGTTATACATGTGGACCATTGCATTGTATGACTAATGACTCTTTGATTAGAGCTCGACATTGGGTGATTTTCATGATAAGAATAAGTATTATTCTTAGGGGATAAATCTAGATTCAAGATATTTAGTCAAGGTAGGCTTGAACATGGTGGAAGCCTACTGTTAGACTCAGACTTTAGTATCAGAATGAGCACAGGTGAGAATTATAAGTTGTAAATGATAAGTGTGGCATTTAGAGAAGTTGATGTAGTTAAAAAGTTATATTTTTGAATGTTTCACCCATGAAAGGGGTAATGAGATTTGGTAAGAAAGGGAAATTTAGTCCCCGATATATTGTCCTTACAATATTCTAAAGTGCATTGGCAATGTGACCTATGAGTTGGAATTCCCTATTGGTGCATCCGATCTTTCATGTGTCCTTGTTAAAGAAGTGCATTGACGATCCGACTTTAGTTGTACATTTAGAAAGTATTAGAGTGAAAGATAGTCTCTCTGAAGAGGAGGTTCCAGTTGAGATTCTTGATCGTCAAGTTCATAAGTTAAGAAACAAAGAAGTCGCTTCCATGAAAGTTTTATAAAGGAATCAGATGGTTGAGGGAGCTACATAGGAAGACGAAGCATATCTAATGGCCAAGTACCCTCATCTTTTCTCTTCCAATTCAAAACCATATTGAGGTAACAGTTTCCACTCATAGTATTCTTATTAGTTTCATGTCCCATCAACTATCCTTAAAATTCTTAATATGCATGCATGTCCATGAATTTAGTTGAGTTTTACTCTCAGTTAAATCAACCATTATATCAGTAATTTAGATTTCAGAAATTAGTTTTAGGGTTAGTAGCTCTTTCCTTATTTGTTCAATTTTAGTCTTCACTCAAGGATGAATGATTCCAAAGGGGAGATATTGTAACACCCCAAAAGTCCTTAAGATCATATCCTAGACATAAAATTAAAAATCAGTGGAAATTGATTTTTTCCTCAGTATGACTCACTTCACGAGTCGTAGAGTGAGACCACAAGTTGTGGGAAGACTCGTGGTAAGCTGCCCGGTGATATCATTAAGTTTCTAGTAACCATGAGTCATGAAATTCAGAGTATGAGTCGGGGTTAGACTTATACTGAGTGTCACAATCCGAGTTTACACCCTGAAAGCGACACGGTACGTGGTGCCACAAGTGACCCAAGCTAACCCACGTCTTAACATCACATTGGTAAACTAAAATAACATAGCGGAAGCTGGAAACATAACTGAATAATCTGACTCTAAAATAAGAAACGTCTGATAAAAATATCGAAACCTGTGCAAATATTGCAAAACAAGCTGAACAATGCTATGTCTGAAAGTCAACTACTAACTAATGAGTTGCTGGGACAAGGCCCCAGCTAACTCTAAAATCTGAAAGCCATAACTAAAATGGAACTAAAGCCTCTTCCTTGAAAGATGAGGATTCACCAATATCGAGTTGCTGAAAATCATCCAAGGGGGACTACTGAAGCTGTTGTGACTGTGAACCTACACATGTATCATAATGTGATACAGCATGGAAATATGCATTAGTACTTTGAATGTACTGAGTATACGAGATGTAAGCAATTGTGACTACTAGGCTGATAGCTCGAAACTGATATCCCAAGACTTAAGTTAGGAGTACCTATCTGGAAGTACTCTGAGAGTCTAAAGGACCTGATAACTGGAAACTAGTCTTCTAAGGCTGGCCAGAGATGCTTTGTCTGAAAGAGTCATAACCGTCTAAAGAACGACTTGGTAACTGATACTAAGGAGTGCTACTAAGCTCCTCAAGAACTGAGTATAGTCAAACTGATCAACAGACTTACTGAAAAATACTTAAAGGACTAATTACTGACTGAGACTGAACTAGCATTCAAGAACTGACTGTTAACTCATATGATAGTAATAACATGGAAATTTCAAGAACTCAAAGAGTCAAGCAACATTTATGTCTATTCAATTATGCAAGACCCAATTTAGTGTATTCATAGAAACTAGGGCTACACAATATTTCATGAAGAAAATAACAACATGCTTAATAAGTAGTGAATACTTGCAAGGATTCATTAGAACTACAATCTAAAAGAAATATTCATAATCTGACTGAAAGATAACCCTAGGTTTGATCTTCAGGGCTAAAACTGATATAGATTCTTAGAAGGATTTTGGGGCACAAGGGAAGAGCAATTATCTTGTTGAATTCCCACATACCTAGAGTAGAATTCCTTGAGAACAATCTGTAGAAATTTGAGGGGAAGACCGGAACCCTTGATCTTACTCTATATCTCATGTCTGAGTTTCCTATGCTGCTAACTTGAGGGAATGAGAGAAATGAGAGTAAACTATGGACTAACTCCCTAATTCCCTCTGAAAATAACCCCAAAACAATGTAGTTTAGGGCCTAGGAGCTTAGGAATTATGAAAACATCCCTACTAAAAATGCATAAATTTGAACCCTACTAGTCCTCACGAGGGACATCACGATTCGTGAGGTAGGGGACGACTTGTGGTGTCAACTCGTGAAATATACTAGAAATCCCAATTAAAACTTCAACAACCCATGAGACAACTCACTTCACGAGTTGCGAGCTACTCCACGACTCGTGACTCTCTTCGTGACTTCACCAATGAATCAATTTTGCCCATCCTGACCAAAGCTCACCTCATGGGTCGTGAAGTGACTTCACAGCTCGTGGTTACCACTCGTGGTTGCCTCCTGACCACGATTCCTCCAAGGCAGGCCTTCACTTCAAGAGTCACTCCACGACTTGTGAAGTACTTCACGGGTCACTGGATGAGTCGTCCTATGACCTGGTACACATTTTCCTTCTTTCTCTGTTTCAACTTTGTTTCAACCCCCGGGTCTGATCTTAGAAATGTTTGGGGTGTTACAATATCTCCCCGTGGGAACATTGGTCCTCTAAAGAAGGCTAAGTAAGATGCAAGACTAGGAAAAAAACTACAATTCCCAAATTGTAAAATCTAAACTGATTTTTGAATGAGTGATGACTCCAAACTGATATAGGCATACTAACTGAGTTGATGCAACTAGGATGCATAATTAGAACATGAATAGAGCTGATGAGTACATAACTAAATAAAGTACTAAGGAGGAGTTTAATACCTGATGTTGAACTTGAAATGGAAGGGAATAAATGAGGGTATTTAGACATCATGTTTGCTTCTACCTCCCATGTGGCTCCCTCAACGAGTTGGTTCCTCCACAAAACTTTTACTGAAATGACCTCCTTGTTTCTCAACTTACGAACTTGTCGGTCTAGGATCTGAACTGAAACTTCTTCGTAAGGGAGACTATCTTTCACCTTTGTCTAGTGGCATAACTGAGGTTGAATCACTGATGCACTTCTTCAACATTGACACGTGAAAGATTGGATGCACTGATGCTAACTCTGCAGGCAACTCTAACTCATTGTCCACATTACCAATACGTCTCAGGATTCTATAAGCTCCTACTTATCTCGGATTGTGTTTTCCTTTCTTTTCGAACCTCATCACCCCTTTCATAGGTGCAATATTTAAATAAATCCAATCATCACAGAAAACTCTAGTTCTCTTCTCCTCACATCTACATATGATTTTCGTTGGCTCTGAGCTGTTTTCAACTTTTATCTGATGACTTGCACTTTCTGCATAGCCTCATGAACTGAATCTGGCCCTATTAAAGTAGGTTCTCCAATCTCAAACTATCTTATAAGAGACCTACACCTCCTACCGTATAATGCCTCAAACGGGGCCATCTGAATACTGGAGTGGTAGCCTTGTATGAAAACTTGATGAGAGGTAGGTGATCATCCCAACTGTCGTTGAAGTTGATCATAAATGCTCTCAACATGTCTTCCAAGGTATAGATAGTCTACTCTGCTTGTCCATCTGTCTGAGGGTGAAAAGTTGTGCTGAGCTTGACTTGAGTACCAAGTCCTTTCTGAAATGACTTCCAGAACTGTGAGGTGAACTGGGTACCTCTATTTGAAATGATGCACAAGGGAATTCTATGTATTCTAACTAACTCTCAGATGCATAGCTTAGCATAAACCTCAGCTGAGTCTATAGTCTTAACTGGAAGAAAATGTGCTAACTTAGTCATCTGATCCACTACCACCCAAATGGAATTATGTTGTCGACGAGTACGAGGTAGACTTGTAATGAAATACCTATTCACCTACTCCCACTTCCACGTGGGTATACTAATATCCTGAGTCATACCCTCAGGTCTCTGATGTTTAACTTAACCTGCTGGTAGTTCGGACACTTAGCCACAAATTCTGCAATATCCCTCTTGATGTCGTTCCACCAGTAGATTTCCTGTAGGTCACGGTACATCTTAGTGGAACCTAGGTGGATAGAATATCTGGAGCTGTGTGCTTCCGCCAGTATTTTGTATAAGGCATCTACGGAACACAAAGTCTTCCCTAGTAACAAAGCACACTATCTCCCCCTTTGGAGAAAGCCTCCACCTCTTTTCTTAGAACTGCTTCCTTCAATTTGAGAAGTATGGGGTCTTCATACTTCTTTGCACCTATACTACCAATGAGGATGCTAACCTACTCTAGATTACAACTCCACTCTCGCCTGAATCAACTAACTGAACTCCCAACCTAGCTAACCTACGAATATCTTTTGCCAGCTTTTTTTTGCCCTCTTCAACATGAGCAACACTCCCTATGGACATCCTACTTAAGGCATCAGCCACCATATTCGCCTTGCCCGAATGGTATAATACACTCATGTCATAGTCTTTCAATAATTACAGCCACCTTCTCTAATGAAGGTTTAACTCCTTCTAACTGAACACGTACTGAAGGCTCTTGTGGTCTGTGAAAACATCCACGTGAACCCTATAAAGGTTATGCCTCCATATTTTCAAAGCAAACACCACTGCCGCCAATCCAAGATCATGAGTCGGGTAGCTCTTCTCATGAACCTTGAGCTGTCTGGAGGCATAAGCTATCACCTTACCCTACTGCATCAGAACACAACTGAGGCCAACTTGGGAAGCATCATTATAGACTACGAACCCATCTGTTCCTTCTGGTAAGGTCAAAACTGGAGCTGTAGTGAGTCAAGTCTTCAACTCTTGGAAACTCTTCTCACATGCATCTGACCATTGAAACTTCACCTTTTCCTGAGTTAGTTTAGTCAGAGGGGATGCAATAGAAGAAAACCCCTCTACAAACCATCAGTAATAACCGACTAAGCCCAAGAAACTCCTGATATTTGTTGGGGAAGTGGATACTGGACGGTCTTTTACCGCTATTACCTTTTGAGGATCTACCTGAATACCCTTAACTAAGACCACATGACCGAGGAAGGCTACAGACTTCAGCCAGAATTCACACTTATTGAATTTAGCGAACAACTAACGGTCTCTGAGAGTCTACAACACTATCATTGGTGATTAGCATGATCATCCTTATTTCTGGAGTATACTTATAATGCCCCGGAAACTCTAACACCAGACCTAGGAGTTGAAATGGAGAAAATAGAATTTTCTGCACCAAGCCAAAGAACGAGTCATCATGTTACCCGTGAGGTAAGCCACGAGTCATGAGGTGACTCGTGGAGAAGGGTCTGGACATGGTAGAAAAATTTTTAAAAAATGGGGTGACCATGGGTGTGACCATGAGTCGTGGTTAACACCATGAGTCGTGAGGTGATCCGTAGTTAGTAATTGATTGAAAATTGAGGTAAAATTAGGTAGTGAACTTAACAACTAGTCACCACGAGTCTTGGTCCGTGCGACGACATATTAGGTGACCCATGGTCCATGCCATAACCTGTTAGGTGACCCATGGTCCAGCAGGGTTTGGGAAATGGAGACTTTGTCATAGTTGACGAGTGGGTCACCACGAGTCGTTAGGTACACCACGAGTCGTGGTGTCCCTCATGGTGACCAACAGGGGGTTTTTGGCAGTGCATTCGACGATCGTGACCACAAGTCGTGGTCACTAAGCACGAGTCGTTAGGTCTCGTGGGAACTAGCAATCAGTTTTCCCTGCGAGTTTATTAAGTGTCTTTCCAAAATTTCCTAACTTTCTAAACTCTAAATTACATTGTTTTGGATTATTTTAAGGGGATTTAGAGGGGTTAAAAGGGTTTTCCCTCATTCCCACTCAGATTTTTCAGAAAATAACATAAGCTTTCCTCTCAAGAACTCTCAAGCAAGACTAGGGCTTCTCATCTATCGCAGCAATTCAAGTTTTCTTCTCCAAAGAATTCGTAGCCAGGTATGTGGGAATTCAATAAGGGAATAGTTCTTCCATTGTGTCCCCAAAAATCTTCCCTGTCTTCTCTATCAGTTCTAGCCATGAAACTTTCAAATGTGATAATATTATCAGTCAGACTTCGTTTAATTCATGTGAAATATTATTTTATGTTAATTGTGGATATTTTCCACCAGTTTGTGACTGTATTGATGCTTGTTCCTATAAAGTGAAATCTAGTCGTAGGTCCTTGAATATAGAAAAACTAGAATCTTGCAATAGTGATTAAATATCAAAATTTTCCTGATTCTTTCAGTGTTAAGGATTCCCATATTGTTAGTTGTATTAAAATCTCACTCAGATTATTGTTAGTACAGTTTCAGTCAAAATGTTAGAATACTCAGTATTAGTCAGAAATGTCAGTTGATCAGTTTGACTACAGAAATTCTCGAGCTGTCGGTAGTGCCTCCCAGTTATCAGAATTAGACTTAGTGTCAGATTTTAGTGGTTCTTTAGGCATTCATGACACTTTTAGATAATCATCTCTGACCAGCCTTAGGACCCCAGCTTGATATTACAGTTTGTTCTTTAGACGATTACAACACTTCCAGATAAGCAGCACTGACCAGTCTTAGAACCCAGTTACATAATCCAGTCCGATAAGACTCTCAGGGTGCTTTTAGATTGGTATTCCTAACTTAGCCTTGGGCCCCAGTTTCAAGCTATCAGTTTAGTAGTCATTCTAGAAATATCCAATGGGAGAAGGACTTAGCACCGAGTGGATCGGGGTTCCAGTGCACCCAGGTTCCCAAAACTACGCTGCCACCGTAGGTTACAGTTTTATTGGCCTCATGGCCCCAGTTTTGTGATCACCCACTTCATGACTTTATACCTTGGCAAGGTATATTGGGTCCTATCGATGAGTTGTATACATCGGACTCCACGTCTAGCTCACGTGATTACATGTTGGTTATAGACTCTACCACTAGTCAGCTTAGTTCAGTCTCAGATTAGTCAGTTTAGTTTCATTTTTATCAGTTCAGCACAGTTAGTTCAAACTCAGAAATCTCAGATTTAGGGCATGTCTTTGACCATCAAATAGGGTCATCTTGACTATCTCAGTATGTTTCAGTTATTTTAGTCCAGTATATATATCAGTTGGTCATTGCATGTCATTTTAGTTGAGTTATTTATATCCAGTATCATGCTTTCTCCTGCTTACTCAGTACATTCAAAGTACTGATGCATACCTTTTATGTTGTGTTATTTTATGATACAGCCGCAGGTTCTCAGTCTCAGCATCAGCAGTGGTGAGTCCTCATCTTTCGAGGACGATATTTCATTTACTTCAGTTAACTTCCTTTCAATTAGATTTTAGAGTTAGCTGAGGGCTTGTCCCAACAACTTATCATTAGAAGATGGCTTTCAAACAGAATTTCAGATGTTCGGTATTGTTGTTCTTTTAGATGTATGAAATTATTGTTAAGTCAGTTTTCTTAAATGATTTCGTTATTTAAAGCTTTCGCTATTTTTTACTCAGAATAGACAGTGTTATGATAGACAATGGGTTTACTTGGGGTTACTTTTGATTCTAAGTATCGTGTCTCGTTTAAGGTATAGACTCGGGGTGTGACAAACTTGGTATCAGAGCCTAGGTTTAGAGTATCCTCGGATGTTTGAAAGCCACATCGAGTAAAGTCCCTTTCATGAGTGTGAAGCGCGCCACACATATGACGGGGAGGCTACGAGATATTATTAGGTAAAACTACCTTTTGTTCATACTCTTTATTGTGTGTTGAAATTCAATTCCTGAATCATTCTCCTAACTCGTGCTCTATTTCATTTTAGTGAATTATGCCTCCGCGACATGGTAACGGAAAAAGGGCTGGTAACGCTCATCGACTTGCCCCACCTGCTCCAGTAGCCCCTCAGGATGATTCAGTGTCTACAGTACAGTTCAAGGCGGCTATCCAGCTACTCGCATAGACAGTTAACAATTAGGTGAACCAGTAGATGGTTTTGATCAACAAAAATGGGTCCACAGCAGCTGCTCGAGTACGGGACTTCACTAGGATGAACCCTCCAGATTTTCATGGATCTAAGGTGGGAGAGGATCCATAGGAGTTTGTGGATGAGATTAGAAAGATCACCCGGATCATGGGTGTCAGTTCCTTGGAGAGTGCCGACTTGGCTGTCTACCAACTAAAAGGGGGAGCTCAGATCTAGTACGAGCAATTGAAGGAGGGGAGGCGAGCGGGAGCAGGACTGGTGGAATGGGAGGAGTTCACTACATCCTTCCTAGACAGATTCTTCCCTAAGGAGCTCATGGAGGCCAAGGTGGCGGAGTTCATGAACCTGAAGCTGGGCAATAAAACAGTAGAACAATATGCTCTGGAGTTCACCAGGTTGTCTAAGTATGCTCCATAGATGGTAGCCGAGCCAAGGGCTCGCATGCTGTAGTTTGTGAATGGAGTTTCAAATTTGGTCCTTAAGGAGTGCAGGAAACCAATGCTTATCAAGGACATTGATCTCTCCAGCATCATAGTTCATGCCCAGCAAATTGGGGCAGAAAAATTGAAGGATTTAGAGAAGGAGAACAAATGGGTGAGAATCGTCCAGTCAGAAAATGGCCATCAAAGATCTGGCAGTAGTAGCCGCCCACAGCAGCAACAACAACAACAAAGGGCTCCAGCACCCAGTTCAACCAGCGCCCTGACTTTTTGGTCCCCCAACGATCAGAGAGGTTGAGCATCTGGCTCTCGGTCCCAGAGCTTCAGTGCCAGCAATCGCTACCAAGCTTGCCCTAAGTGTGGCAAGAACCACCCAGGAGAGTGCCTTCAAGGTCGAGACGGTTATTTTGGTTGTGGACAGCTTGGTCATCTACCTAAGGAATGTCCGTCAGTAGGACGGGAAAGGTCACAATCCATTACTTTAGCAGCTCCAGCAGGCCGACCATCTCAACAGGTCAACACTTCAGGTACAGATGGCGGCCAACGCCAAAATCATTTTTATCCATTGTCTTTTTGTCAAGATCAGGAGAGCTCACCTGACATGGTCACGGGTATGTTACGCCTTTTTCATCTAGATGTGTATGCCCTACTAGATCCAGGAGTCACACTTTCTTTCCTGACTGCCTATGTAGCAGTCCAGTTCGATATCAGTCCATAGGTCCTCTCATAACCATTCTTAGTCTCCATCCTAGTTGGCGAGTCAGTTAGAGCCAGCTGGGTGTATAGAAACTGCCCAGTCTCAATCCTCAATAAATCATTCCAATTGACCTTGTAGAGTTATACATGTTTGAATTCGACCTCATTCTTGGCATGGATTGGTTACACTCCGATTATGCCTCAGTCGACTGTAGAACTACGGCCGTCAGGTTTCAGTTCCCTAATGAGCCAGCTTTAGAATGGACGGGAAATGGTTCAGCGCCTAAGGGTAGGTTTATTTCCTACCTTAAGTCCATAAAGCTTATTTCCAAAGGGTGAATTTACCATCTAGTTCGGGTCAAAGATGTTACAGCCCGTATATTCTCGACTTGTAGATAGCCTATTCGCATGTTGGTTAAGAGTTTTGAATGCCATACATGCTAGGAAAAGGCCCGGGGAAAGACTGAATAAGTGACACGTCGAATCATTGCGGGAGGAGCCAGGGCAGAGCCCCTCCGCGATAGCAGCGTGCCACAAAAGGGAGGGCCTCCACGATGGCGGCGTGTCACGGAGGCCCTGTCCAGGACCAAGTATAAAAGCCTCTAACTTCGGTTTTAAATGAAATTTTCATATAATTTCCAGTGAGAAATAGAGGGTAAAACTAGGGAGAAGAGAGCACGAAGGTCCCCTACCAATATTCATCCGATTACGTCGTCAAATGCGGTACTCAAATTAACTCCAAATAATGAGGTATTAAGCAGCAAGGAGCATTCCTACGGGTTTAGTTTCGTGAAATTCGGCTGACGAATCGTCGTGCTACCGAGTTAAGGTAAGTGGAATTTCTCCAAATTAGTGTCAACATACTCCTAACCCTAAAGTGAGTATTTCTCCCTTCTGGAATTTCGAGAATAGCGAGTTTTCGACCGT
>JACEIK010000114.1:345026-356841 GCA_018107945.1 Datura stramonium | reverse complement strand
AGTCGCATTTGCCTTGCGACGCTCCGACTTGGCGCTTGTCCGGTCTCTCCCCGGGCCCTTTTCTCGCACGTATGGTATTCTAAAACTCTTAACCAACATGCGAATAGGCCAGCTAAGTGTCAATAACTTACAGGGTGTAACACGGCGGCTGAGTTTTCCATTCTTCCCAAACCGCATGACTCCCTTCATGGGAGATACCTTCAGAAATACCCAATCGTTCACCTCAAAATTCCAACTCTCTCCTTTTCACAAACGCATGACTTTTGACGACTATGAGCGGTTTTCATCCTATCCCTTATCAACTGAACCTTCACTATAGCCTCATGAACTGAATCTGGCCCTATCATTGTTGTCTCACCAACCTCAAACTAACCGATGGGCGATCTACACCTCCGCCCATAAAGAGCCTCGAACAGTACTATTTGGATACTGGAGTGATAGCTGTTATTATAAGAAAACTCAATCAGAGGCAAATGATCATCCCAAATACCTTTGAAGTCCATCACACATGCTCTCAACATGTCCTTAAGAGTCTGCATTGTTCGTTCGTCTTGGCCAACCTTTTGCGAATGAAAGGTCGTACTGAGCTTAACCTGAGTGCCAAGCCCTTTCTGAAAAGACCGCCAAAACTGGGAAGTAAACTGAGTACCTCGGTCCAAAATAATGGACAAGGGCACTCCATGTAGTCGAACCAAATCTCGAATATACAACTTGGCATAATCATCCACTGAGTATGTGGTTTTCACCGGTAGGAAATGTATAGCCTTGGTCAATCTATCTACCACCACCCAAATAGAATTATAGTGTCGTCGAGTACGAGGTAGTCCTATAATGAAATCCATATTAATCTCTTCCCTCTTCCAAGTGGGAATGCTAATGTCCTGAAGTATGCCTACCGGCCTTTGATGCTTGACCTTTACTTGCTGACAGTTCAGGCATTTGGCTACGAATTCTGCAATATTTTTTTTCATACCATCCCACCAATAAATTTCTTGTAAGTCACGATACATTTTGGTGGCACCTGGATGGATAGAATACCTGGAGCCATGGGCCTCATGCAAGATCTGGCTCCCCAAACCGTCAACATTGGGAGCACATAGGTGACCCTAGTACCGAAGCACACCATCTCCCCCTTGGGAGAAGACCTCCACCTTATGACTTCGAACGGCTTGCTTCAGCTTTACCAAAATCAGATCCTCATCTTATCTAGCTTTCACATCAGTCACCAAGGACGATTTTGATTCGTTTTGCACAACAACACCGCCATCGGTTGAGTCGACCAACCTAATTCCCAACCTGGCAAGTCGATGGACATCTTTTACCAGCTCCTTCTTTCCCTCATTCACATGGGACACACTCTCCATAGA
This sequence comes from Datura stramonium, assembly GCA_018107945.1. NCBI lineage: Eukaryota > Viridiplantae > Streptophyta > Magnoliopsida > Solanales > Solanaceae > Datura > Datura stramonium. Next base: position 355,474 of record JACEIK010000114.1, on the reverse strand, counting down.
GAGCTTACTAAGTGTGTCCGCTACCACATTAGCCTTACCCGAATGGTAAAGAACACTCATATCGTAGTCTTTGAGTTGCTCTAACCACCTCCTTTGCCGTAGATTGAGGTCTTTATGCGTGAACACATATTGTAAGCTCTTGTGGTCCGTAAACACATCCACATGGACCCCATATAAGTAATGTCACCATATCTTCAATGTGAACACCACCACGAGCAACTCAAGATCATGGGTCGGGTAATTCTTCTCATGGACCTTCAACTCTCTCGAGGCGTATGCTATCACTTTTCCTCACTGCATCAATACACACTCGAGTCCGATTCTTGAAGCATCATAATATACCACAAAATCATATGTACCCTCGGGTAGGGTCAACACCAGTGCGGTAGTGAGTCGAGCCTTCAACTCTTGGAAGCTCTTCTCACAAGCCTCTGCCCATTGAAACTTCACCTTTTTTTGAGTTAACTTGGTCAAAGGTGCTGCAATATATGAGAAACCCTCAACAAATCTCCAATAATAGCCAGCTAAACCCAAGAAACTCCGAATATCCGAAGCATTCACCGGTCTAGGCCAATTCTTCACCGTTTGATTTTCTGAGAATCTACTTTTAAGCCCTCGCCTGATACTATATGGCCCAAAAATGCTACCGAGTTCAACCAGAACTCACACTTGCTGAACTTGGCACACAACTGACGATCCCTAAGGGTCTGAAGCACTACTCTCAAATGAGCGGCATGCTTCTCCTCGCTTTGAGAGCATATAAGGATGTCGTCGATGAGCACAATCACGAACATATCCAAATATGGCTTGAACATCCTATTCATCGGGTCCATAAAAGCTGCAGGAGCATTCGTTAGTCCAAAAGACATAACTATAAACTCATAATGGCCATACCGTGTCCTGAAGGCTATCTTCGGGATATCACTCTCCCAAACTCTGAGCTGATGATACCCGGACCTGAGATCTATCTTTAAGAAACACTTGGCACCCTAAAGTTGGTCAAACAAATTATAAATCTTGGATAAAGGATAACTGTTCTTAATGGTGACCTTGTTCAATTGTCAATAATCGATGCATATTCGAAGCGAACCATCCTTCTTCCGAACAAACAACACTGGTGCACCCCAAGGAGACTTGCTCGGTCTAATAAAGCCCTTATCTAAAAGGTCCTTCAACTCCTTTAGCTCGGCTGGAGCCATTCTGTAAGGAGGAATAGATATAGGCTGCATGTCGGGAAGAAGATCAATACTGAAATCAATCTCCCCCTCGAGAGGAACACCTGGCAAATCATCAAGAAAGACCTCAGCATACTCACGTACTACAGGAACTGACTGGATAATTGGGGCCTCGAACTCAACATCCTTAACCTTGACTAGATGATACATGCAACCCTTATAAATCATCTTCCTAGCTTTAAGATATGAAATAAATCAACCTGTTGGTACAGCCGAACTACCTTTCCACTCCAAAACTGATTCACTCGGAAAACAAAATTCCACCGCATGTGTCCTACAATTTATAGAAGCATAACACGCATACAACCAATCCATGCCAAGAATAATATCAAAATCGGTCATGGATAACTCCACCAAGTTCGCGGAGGTGACTTTATGCAATATAGTGACCGGGAACCCTCTATACACCCGCCTAGCTACAACCGGATCACCGACAGGAGTAGAAACTGAAAATGGTTCTGACAGAGTCTCGGGACTAACTCCAAAGCTACTAGTAATTAAGGGGTAACAAAAGACAAGGTAGCTCCCGGATCTAGCAAAGCATAGATATCAATATGAAAGACGCGCAACATACCAGTGATCACATCGGGGGAGACCTCCTGCTCCTGACGGGATGTTAAAGCATAAAACCTGTTTTGACGCTGACCGCCGGCTGAACTGGTCGAGGCATCCTTCTGAGGGGGACGTGCTACTGGAGCGGCAAAACTGGCTGCTAACATATGGGCTCCACCGACCCTTGATCTGGCGGAAGGGCAATCCTTGAGTCTGTGTCCGGGTTTTCCACAACTGAAGCAAGCATCCAAGACAACTAGGCACCTCCCGAGGTGATTCTTGCCACACCCCGCACAAACTGGAAAAGTGCACTCCACTTGTGTTCTACCCTGGCCTCTCAAATTTGAGGCCCTGCTCCTCCGATCCACTCTAAATCTAGATGGCATGCTAGCCGATGATGGGGCTGGAAAAATAGACCTGTGTTGGGACTGCTGACGCTGTCCACCTCCTGACCTGACCTGAGAAGCCCCGTAACTATTAGTCCTGGCCCTTTTGGCCTCTCTCTACCTTCGATATACCGACTCCATCTACTGAGCATGCAACACAATATGGGGAAAATCTATATCCCGGTACAACGTGGAGATCCTACAATCCTTATCAAAGTAGTCCGCCACCCCGTGCACAAATCGACTCACTCGAGTCCTCGAGTCTACCGCCAACTCTGGTGCATATCTAGATAGTCGGGTGAACTCCAATGCATATTATTGAACCAACATGTCACCCTGCTTCAAGTTAACAAACTCGTCTACCTTTTTCTCCTTCATCGCCCGAGTGAAGAATCGATCCAAGAATGTTGTGTGGAACTCTTCCCAACCGATAGGGCCTGCACCCACTACCCTAGCATCTCTCCATTTCTTGAACCATATGTGAGCCACCCCCTTTAGCTGATAGGAGGCCAAGTCAACACACTCTCCATTGTTCACCACCATAACCTGGGTGATATTTAGAATCTCCTCGATGAAATTGTGCGGATCCTCATCCACCTTGGACCCAAGGAACTCCGGAGGGTTCATCCTCAAGAAGTCTCTAATACGGGATGCTGCTGCATTTCCATTCTGTGGAATGTGCGCAACAGCCTGCTGGTTGACCTGAGCGGTCAAGTCCTATGCCAATATCTGAATTGCCGCTCAAAACTTAGCGTGGGCAACTTGCTCTAGTGCCTGGGGCTCCTGAACAGGTGGAGCTTGCTGATGCCCATGATCATTGCCATCTCCGTGGCCTTCACCGTTGCCATTTCTCCTTTCGTTCATTCTTCTGGGATCCGTGATTCTGTAATCGCGAATAGCACAAATTAGAAGGATAGAAGGACTTTTCATCGCACGAGATAGATCATGAAAGAAGGGAACATTTCCTTAACGTCTCGTAGCCTCTTCATCATAAGTGTGGCGCACTTCACACCCATGAAAAAGACTATACTTAACGTGGATTTTAGACACTCTAGGACACTTCAAACCTATGGCTCTGATACCAAGTTTGTCACGACCCAAGATATATTCGGATCGTAAACACGGGACAAGAAACCCCGAGAGGTCCCAAGTCGACCCAGGGCATAAGCATATTTAACTTCATTCACATTAAGCGGAAGACTAAACATAAAACATAGCAGAAACATAAGCGTAATATAGCATAGCATGACCATAGGGGAGTACTAGACATGCATATCAGTTGAGTACTACATATGGTCTCAAAGTCTCTATTACGTAAGATTGGTTGATGGGACAACACCTCCAACTAACCCAGCAAAACAGAAACAAATGAACATTATAAATTTCTAGGTATATGGCCCTCAGAACATGAGGACTCACCAACAAAGATGGTAGCTAACTCCGAGATGAACTACTGATGGAGATGAGCGTGAGAATCGGGTCCTATATCATGAAAAGATACAACATAGAAAGTATGCGATCAGTACATGGAATTTACCGAGTATGCAAGGTAAGTAAAATGGACATTTAAAAGGTATGAAACTCATAAATGATCATAAGAGTAGGTCATCATGCTCATATCATAAATATCGTAACATAACATAAGGCTCAAGGTTTTCAAAACATTCATAGTACAAACGTAATCATAATCATAGGAGAAAAACTTTACTTAACATGACTTGAGCCAAAACACATAATCATAATCATGCATAAATCATGAGGAACAGTGGGAGATTCTCTTAACCGACATACCCCATAGGAGCACACATAAAGTCCGACTTGTAAACCTAGTCGGGAGGCTGTTCATACCTTGCCAAGGGTAGAACCATGAAAGTGTGATAGCACCATGAAAAGGGACAAATGGGTCGGGGACAGTCACAAGGGAGGTCCCAACATACCTACAGTGGCACGTAGTTTATGAAATCTGGGGCAAAACCTGGACCCCCGAACCTACTCGATGTTCGATACTATTCTCAAAATATATATAGTTCTCATAATAATACATGCATGAGTTCATAGGCTAGTTAAATCATCATAATTATAAACATGCTTGTATATACGTGAACTAGCCATGAAACAAGGCCCGTGAGTCGGCCAAAACATAATTCGTGAATCATAAAGTTCATACATACTTGTAGATTATGCATATAGCTTGAAATTCATCAAAATCATGAGGGGTAATTGAGTAAATTCATGTTTCAAATCGTAAATCATGTTGGGCTCTTAAATATAAACAAATGAAGAGTATATTATAAATCTATTAACCATGGGTCATGCATAATTAGGCTTAATTCAGTAGGAATTAAAATCGATAACAGTATAAGTAAATTAAATTATAAAATCTGATCAAAAGCCCATAGAATATGATGAGATTCGAAAATCACAAAGCCTATTAACAAATCATTAGATTTTCATATAAATAAACTTCAAAACCCAAATAAATTTTGATAGATTTTCATGAAATCATAGAGAATGAGCATGGGTGTGAACGGAGCACCCATTTGTGACCCTACATACCTGGAAATAGCTGAATCCTACTCTCCCTTGAAAGCCCAAAAGGAATTGAAAAGAATTGAAGAAGGGAACCTTGAATCACCCCTTGATCACCTCTCTAAACTCTTGCATGCATGAATGAGGACTTAGAATAGATTATCCCTCTAAAAACCCATCTTTCATAGGCTAAAACGATGTTGTTTAGGCTTTAGGACATTTAGAATTTACAAAAAGGCCCTTACTAATTCGCAGAAAATAACTGTCAGGTGGTCCTAATAGACGACCTAACAATTCGTCACTGGGGAAGACGACTCGTCATGCTGCTCATCCAGTACACTGTCTAACCTTTCCTCCTAGCCTCGTGACGGGTCACCCCACGATTCATCAGGAGTGACCACAACTCATGGTCACTAATCGTTGGGTACACATCCAACCCAATTTCCTTTAATTATTTCCCCTTGACCATGGTTGATCTCACGAGTCGTGAGGACTGACCACGGTTGATCTCACGAGTCGTGAGGACTGACCACGACTCGTGGTCAAACCCGTGGTGACTTAAATCTCCAGTTTTTCACTTAACACTTGGCCCTTCCCCCATGAGTCACATAACGACTCGTGGGTTGTCCTGACAAATGTACCCACGACTCGTCCTGTGCCTGGTACCAAATTTTCAACTTTCCTCCGCTTCAACTCCGGCTCTGATCTTTGGGTTTTTGGGGTATAACAAGAGGACACTTGATCATCCTAAGGGGCTATTGGAGCTGGTGGGGCAGGTTGATTTGCATTTCCGTTCCTCCTCCTGCTTCCTCTTCTTGGCAGCATGTTATCACTGAAATGAGTAGAGCCCGAATTAGGAGCGCACTTTTGGTATTAATCTCAACGCACGATAAGGAGTACGAACAAAAGGGAAATTTCTAAAAACGCCTTTTAGCCTCCCCCTCATAAGTGTGGCGTGCTTCACACCCATAAAAAGGACTCTACTCAACGCGGCTTTCAGACATCCTAGGATACTCTAAACCTAGTACTCTGACACCAAGTTTGTCATGATTCGAGTTTACACCCTGGACACGACATGGTACTTGGTACCACAAGTGACCCAAGCTAATCCATGGCTTAACATCACACTGGTAAACTAAAATAACATAGCAGAAGCTAGAAAAATTACTGAATAATCTGACTCCTAAATAAGAAACCTTTGATAAAAATACTAAAACCTATGCAAATATTGCAAAACAAGCTGAGCAATGCTATGTCTGAAAGCCAACAAATAACTAATGAGTTGCTGGGATAAGTCCTCAGCTAACTCTAAAATTTAAAAGCTAGAACTAAAATGGAACTAAAGCCTCATCCTCGAAAGATGAGGACTCACCAATATTGAGCTGCTGAAAATCGTCTGAGAGGAACTACTGACGCTGCTCCGATTGTCAACCTGCACTTGTATCATAATACGATACAACATGAAAATAAGCTTCAGTACTTTTAATGTACTGAGTATGTGAGATGTAAGAGAAACAATAAGAGTACATAACTGAGCTGAGATGACATGAAATGACCAACTATAACCTGATGAGTACTATGATATATCTATAATAGTGTAAGTACAAGCACTAACTGATAATCATACACATGCCCTAAAATCTGAATAACTGAACTGAGCTAAATTGAGACTAAGTTGTACTGACAAGAGTTGCAGTGCTAAACAGTGGGAGCAACTTTAACCGACATGTAACCACGTGAGCTAAATGTGGAGTCCGGTGTATACCCCCCATCGGTGAAGGCCCACTATACCTTGCCAGGGTATAGTAGTTGAACTAGGTGATCACTGTCTACTACCCGGTTGGGCTAAAACCTACTGCAGCAACGTAGTTCTTGGAACTTGGGTGCACTGAACCCCAGCCCGCTTGGTGTTAATTTCTATTTCCACTGAAAGTCGTAATTGTGACTACTAGGCTGATAGCTCAAAACTAATGTCCCAAGACTTAAGTCAGGAGTACCTATCTGAAAGTACCCTGAGAGTCTAAAGGACCTGATAACTGGAAACTAGTCTTCGAAGGCTGGCCAGAGCTGCTTTGTTTGAGAGCATCGTAATCATCTAAAGAACAAACTGGTAACTAATACTAAGGAGTGCTACTAAGCTCCTCAAAAACTGAGTACAGTTAAACTGATCAGCTGACTTACTGAAAGATACTTAAAGGACTAATTACTGACTGAGACTGAACTAGCATCCAAACTGACTGTTAACACATGATAGTAATAACATGGAAATTTCAAGAACTAACAGAGTCAAGCAACATTTGTGTCTAGTCAATTATGCAAGTCCTAATTTAGTGTATTTATAGAAACTAGGGCTAAATAATATTTCATGAAGAGAATAACAACATGTTTAATAAGTAGTGAATACTTGCAAGGATTCATTAGAACTACAATCTAAAAGAAATACGCATAATCTAACTGAAATATATCCCTAGGTTTGATCTTCAGGGCTAGAACTGATATAGATTCTTAGAAGGATTTTGGGACAACAAGGGAATAGCAATTCTCCTTTGGGCAGCTTTGATAGAAAATTCATAACTTGGCGTAGGAGCCTCTGAATCACGAGCAGCTTTTCTCATTGTGAAAAGGACTTCGAGAACTAAAATATATATATAATTCATGATCAAAACCTTTATAAATTTGTACAGATATAGCATTGAAATCATCTCAGATTATTCCTTGCTTGACTCTTTCTCCTTGCGCGTCGATGGAAAATTCGACGAAGGAATATCTAATTCATGTGCTATCTATGCCACTTCAATGAGCTACTGTAATGATCAAGTAATGGCATGGACCTCCTCTCTCTCCCTCTCTCTCTTTTTTATTTTATTTTACTCATGTAACTGAACCTAGAGTAAATACTCCAAGCTGCCTACGTACCTCGGTGAAGAGGATTAAGTCATAACGTAGTTCAAGAAGATGAGTTTTTTTTATGTTCTAATTTTTTCATAGGTCACCTTTTTCGAGGTTTTCAACCTAGCGAACTTTTTTTTATTAGGCCGTACACAGTTTAAACTCTTGCAGGCCAAGAGTAACATGCAGTTTATGCCTTAAGGAGTGTAGACGACCTTCATGGGAAGTACTGCTTCAAAAACATACCGTTGATTGGACCAACTATTACACCATCTTGGTTGATAATTTTATAAGCGCCATTTGAATATGCTTCTTTCACAACATATGGCCCATCCCATTTTGATGTAAACTTGTGACCAATGTGTCTGTTGAGGATTATAGGTCTCCGAACTGCTAAGACCAAGTCTCCAACTTGAAATGATCATGGTCGCACCTTCTTGTTGAAGGCTCTAGTAAGTCGAGCTTGATAACACTCTAAACTTTGTTGTGCTTCCAATATCTTCTCATCCAATGCCTCCAACTCTGCTAGATAAAGTTGAGCATTATTTTTAGTTGTAAGTCTCTCTCAGATCACTATTCGCGATGATGGAATCTGTTGCTCCAATGGAAGGACTACTTCTACACCATATACCAATGAATACAGAGTCATTTGCATAGTATTCTAAGGGTTGTACGATATGACCATAAAGCTTCACCAATCTTCTCATGCCAGTCCCTTTTATTCTTCACAACAAATTTCTTTAATAGGTTACTAAAGTGTCTTTTTAAAAGCTTCAGCAAGACCATTGGCAGGTACATTATACATTTAAGACTTATGTTGATTAAAACTGAACTTCTCACACAAACTCCTCATGAGCATATTGTTGAAGGGTGTTCCATTTCAGTAACTATGCATCTTGGTATGTCATACCTAAAAATTATGTTTAACTTGATAAAATCAACAACATTTTCCTTATTCACTTCTTTTAATAGCATGGCTTTAGCCCATCTTGAGAAATAGTCAGTAGGAGCCAAGATGGATATTTGCCTCTTTGATGACCTTGGAAGAGGTCCAACAACATCGAGTCCCCATTCGTCGAAAGGCCATAAGGCTATAGTTGGATGAAGAGGCTTTGGATATTGATCAATGTAATTAGCATGGAATTGACACGCTTAACACCTTTTGGCATGCTCTAGACTGTCCATCACCATTGTTGGTCAATAGTAGCCCATCCTCTTAATGCGTAAATGAAGTTTAGGCCCTGATTGGTGTGCTCCACATCTGCCAGAATATGCCTTCTCCATCATTTGTTGAGCTTCTTCTTTGTCAAGACACCGCAGGAATAGTCCTTCATAAGAACTATGAAACAATATTCCCTCACTAAAGAAGGATCCTGGTGCCCTTCTCTTAATGTCGGTTCTTTTTCTTGTATCCTCAGGAAGCCTTCCATGTTTGAGATATTATATCAGTGGTTGCCTCTAATATTCTTCTTCAATAATTCGAACCAATGTATGATGGCTTTCATTGATTTGAAGATCAAGACAACCAGAATGACCCATGGATGACATACACTTATCTTTGTTGACTCATTCTCTCTAAGTGCCATTGTTGTGGCTAAGCTAGCCAAAGCATCATCCATGCGATTTTCTTATCTTAGAACATATTTTAAGAATACTTGATCAAACCTTTCAAGCAAAAAGGCAGCTTATTGGTTATATGTCAAAAAATCTTCCTTCGTTACCTCATAACTCCCCAAGAGTTGATTGATGATCAATTTAGAGTCACTATAGATATCCAATCGTGGATCTTCATATCTGATGCCATTTCAAGGCCAACAATTAAAGTTTGGTACTCTTCAATATTATTATAACATGTTTCACCCAAAATAAATAAAAATGGCAAGATTAGTCTTTCTGGGGATATCAACACAACTCCTACCCCTACACCATCTTGACGTGCAGATCTATCAAAGAACATCGTCCATGCTAACAGTTCTTCAGTAAATAATGCATCTTCATCAGGAAACTCATTTGAAATCTCCCATTCTGTTGGAAGAGGATGATCGGCAAGGAAATTGGCAAGTGATTGCCCCTTCACAACCTTTTGAGGTGTGTATATAATCTCATATTAGTTAAACAATATAGACCATCTTGATAGACGTTCTGAGAGAACTAGCCGAGTCATTATGAACTTCACAGGATCAGCTTGAGATCAACTTGATGGTGTATGCTTCAAAATAATGCCTCAGTTTCTTTATCGCATAAAGCAACGCTGAGCATGTTTTCTCAATGGGCGAGTAATTCAACTCAGCTCCTATTAATGTTCAACTTAGATAGTACAACGCTTGCTCCTTCTTAGCCTCATTCTCTTGAGCAACAAGTGCCCCAAGTGACTGTTCTTGTGATGCAATGTAGAGTATCAATAGCCTCCCAAAAGTCGGTGCCCCTAATATAGATGGATTCAACAAGTATCTTTTGATTCTTTCAAAAGCATTTCGACATAATTGGTCCCCGTGGAAAGGGGAATATTTCTTTATTATATGGTTGAAGGGTTGACATCATCCAACCAAGTTAGAGATGAACCTCCGAATAAAAGCCAAATTTCCTTGTAGACTGCAGAAATCTTTTAAGTTCTTTGGCTCAAGCATTTTCTGAATGGCATCAATCTTCACAGGACTGATTTTAATTCCACGTGCACAATGAAGCCACGAAACTTTCCTGAGGTAACTCCAAAAACCAAAAACAAAACTTTTTTCTACCGTTAAATAAAAAAATAAAGAATCGAAATCTTCTACATCCTGGGTCTTCCCGTTCCGTCATCTGGCTTATGTTCTTCATGTAGCATTCAGACCGAATGACTCTATGAAATTACATCAAT
>JACEIK010000114.1:273770-285186 GCA_018107945.1 Datura stramonium | reverse complement strand
CTCCAAAAAAAAAAAAGAATTAAAAGGAAATGGCTAAAATTTTCTCATTTCAAATAGTGAAAGGTAAAATTAATTTTTTTCCTCTTATTTTGAAATAACCGTTAGAAGGAAGGACATTTTTCTGTCTATTTAGATAGCTGAAGGGTATTTTTGAGCCAAAAATATAATAGTGAGAATATTCTTGATCCAAAAGCGTAACGAGACATAAACATTTCTGGAACACCTCTAAAAGAGAGGCAAATAGTAAATTTTGAAAGAACTTTTTGTCAACCTCTTTCAGAGATGCGCTCAAGCGCCCAACCTATACAAGGGACTTGGGCTCGAAAGCCGCCCTCACTCAACAAGCACTTTAACCTATTTTCAATAGCTTAGCGGTATCTTAAACCCTTTTTCCTAATTTTTTTTTATAAGCCAATTTTTAAAACTATTTTTTTTGTTAAGTTTACTTGGCTAAGGGCATTTTATGTCAAAAAGTAAATGAAGGACATGATTAGTTTATCTAATAATTAAGAGGCATATTTGTTTCACTTAGCTAATATTAGTAAACACTTAATTAGAGATATCGAGTTCGAACTCTGGCTAAGGAGAAAGTTCTGTTGAAAATGCTACTATCATAATGCGCCCTATAACGCTCGATTCAAATTAATTAAAGCTTCAATAAAAATACGGGACGCGGGTGAAAAATAAAAATAAAAAAAACAATTCTTTTTTTGTGCTAATAAATAACCAATTGTTTGGACATTTTTGACCCTTTTCTCTTCTTAATTTAAATAAAATCCCCCAAAATTCAACATTAGGTCCTGCAATTGAAGTGTTCTTCAAGACACCAATACACAGTCTATATAAGCAAATCCATACCGGAAGAGTTCGATTCGTTTCTCTAATCAATCTCCGATGTCGGTAAGTTCTTCTTCTCTGAACCGTACAATATTTTTTCCTCTTTGTGCTTAGAACAGTTGTAAAACCTAGCTCTTCCGCAGATCGAATGTTAAATCTAATCAAATAGCGTATTTTTTTTCAAAATTTGGTAAATTTTTTGAACAGATCTTCGAGTATAATGGAAGCGCTCTGGTTGCGATGGTAGGGGAAAACTGTTTCGCCATTGCGAGTGACAGGCGTCTTGGAGTACAGCTGCAGACAATCGCTACTGATTTCCAGAGGATTTACAAAATACATGACAAGCTTTTCATTGGCCTTTCCGGCCTGGCTACTGATACTCAAACCCTGTAAGTTCTAATTTTTACTTCTGTTATTACTATTTTTCATAGCTAAAGATAGGGTACATTTGAAGCAAAAAATTCCTATATGTGATATTTACTGGTTGAAAATAGGTTTTAGACTTGTTAGAGAACTTGTAATGCTATTATTATTATTAATAGTAGTAGTAGTATACAACACCATAGCTATTAGCTAGTGTAATCCCACAAGTGGGTCTGCGAAGGGGTAAGGTGTACACACCTTACCTCTACTTTTGTGGGTTAGAGGGTTAGAGAGGTTTCCGGTAGACCCTCGGTTTAAAAGAAAACTTATTTGGGAAAGGGTTGCAAATTAGTATGATTATTATATTTATATGTGTTTATATATTTAACTTTTTATTTTTATTTTTATTTTATTTAGTATGATAATTATATGAAATGAGCTTAAATGAAGAAGGGAGGATTCATGCAGCCATCTCAACTTGTTTGGGATTGAGGCGGAGTAGTAGTTGTAATTGTTATTACAATTTTCCTGCCTGCCCATTGTATTGGGTGTTTTAAACATCTTTTTGAAAGTACATTCATTTAAAGGATCCATATCTTTGTAAGATTTATAAAACACGTTTAATAGAAAATTATATTGCTGTAGGAATTTTATGCATGGAACTTTGAGTGGGAGTTTGGAGCTAGTGATTAGTGACTAAGGTGCTTCCTGTGGTTGGGGATGTGGGGAGTGGACAATAAAGGGAAACTGTTTATTTATTTATTTATTTATTTGGTGCTGCTTTCTTGTTGATTGTGGGATGGGAGAGGTGGTGTATCACAATCTCTCTATTAGTTTGATTTGTTTGGATTATGCACACTGATATGTGCTTTTGGTAACGGTTTCTTTAGGCATCAGCGCCTCGTCTTCCGTCACAAGCTATATGAACTTAGAGAAGAGAGGAATATGAAGCCTGAGACTTTTGCCAGCCTTGTATCTGCTATTCTTTATGAGAAAAGGTTGGTAACTGGTATATGTTTTTTGACAGTGTTGACATTTATTTTCCTGAAGATTACATGGTATCACAGTCATAATTGCATGTTCTTGATTACGAATAATCTTTTCTGAGAATTGAGAGATAGTTTTTACTTGAGTATAAAGTGGTTAAATGACTGCCTTCAAAGTGAAAAGTAGTTTTAAGAACTTTGCTGAGTGAAGCTTATCAAAGTCTTTTTAAAAATACACTACAACAATAAGATTGCACTATTTCTTTCCCACCTTATTGTTTAATCTTACTGCTACTGCCTCTTCTTTCTACATGACCACATTGCTAAACTCATTAAAAAGGAAATTCTTCAGAGAGAATGAGAGCCCCTAAATAGAGAATAAGATGGATCTTATTCCTCTTTTGTTTTCATTTCTTCCCTTTCCTCTCTTTTATTGAGACCAAAATACAGAATATAAGAGGGACCCTAACTCGTTTTCTAGTTGTGGATTGTTGAATTGTATATGTTCATACCTTGCCAACATATATACTTCCCTAGCCTGTTTTTATCACCAAAAGATATCATTTCAGCTATTATAGCATCCTTACATGGAATTGTAGTTTTAGAAGTAGAAATTGCAAGTATGAGTTTTTGAAACCTTTATCTTCACCCCAATTTATCTCTCTTCCAAATACCCAAGGTTAATAAAACTGAAACCTCTTCCTAATCCCCTCCCCCAAAAAAACTGAAACGTCTACCGGTGATTTGTATTCTTTTCAATGCCCCTTGGGATGAGCGAATTAACATTCTTTTTCATCTGGAAATTTCTAGCCATATTTTCCTGCCAGCAATCTCCTTGTCCAATTTCCTTTTTCACTTAGTCTCTTGCCGAATATGTTGATAGAAACTTTTCAACAGCTTCACAAATTGTTGGTTAAGGGCTTCAATATGCCACGTAGTTATATAGGATTCCTTACTTTATTCCCTAGATAAAAATAAAAACGAACTGTTGGTGTCAAAGGGAAAAAACAGCTCACATTTTAAATTTTTGTCATGTTCCCTACCAAGTACATATCTTTTTTGAACATGTTGGGAACACTTTATTTATCTTTGTCTTTAGTTTTTAAAATTAATTTTTCCTTATCAAAAATAAAATAAAATCTGTCTTCAGTTTTGTTCTAAGTTGCACAGACTCTTCACTTTCGATGCTGCACCCGTGTCGGACTCTCCAAAAATACACTACTTTTGGAGAATCCGACATGCACCCGTAGACATTTCTGAAGAGTCCAAGCAACAAGGCTTTGTTTACCAAGACGTCATTATGGAGCACATTGCTTCATTGGTAGCAGTAAAGTACCAATCACTATGGAGCATTGCTTCATTGGTTCACTGCACAATCTATATGTCTGCTTGGTGTGAGTCTGTGAGAGATTGAAAGAACCTAGCTGTGGGACGTTATATTTCTTGATGTGTCCAGTACTCCTGAAAATATGTTGATTTACACACAAAAAAAGAAAAAAAATGAAATAAGTTGCAAGTTATTGAAGCAAGTTTGGCCATAGGGCTTAGTTCAAGTGGCAAAGGTTGAGGGCTTGTGACTTGGATAGAGGTTTGAGCGCTGCACCACACGAACTAAGCTTGGTATTTAAGTGGAAAAGGGTAGAGTGCAGGCCTATTATCCCCAAGTTTCGAAGGCTTTAGTTGGTCCTGAAGGTTCGCGCATATAAATTTCTTGGTCATAGAAGCACATTTAAAATTGTGGAATATTTTTCTTTTCCATGTATTGTTCTTCATATTTTGTCGTATCTTGTAGATTTGAGAAGATCATGAAAATATTTGGTCCCAACATAGTATTATTTATTTTGTGATACATTTAAATCTTTGTTTGCCCCAATCCTTTCCTTAGATGTAAATCGATCCAAGTTGAACTCCAAAGATTATTGATAGAATCAAATGTATGTACCAAATTTTGAAGGTCGAGCTCAAATATGACTCAATCTAATGCTTGGTGGCTATTTGCCTAGTGATCATTGAAGTGAGAGGAGAATCTGAGGTCTCGGGTTCAAATCTCGGTGGAGGCAAAATCATTAGGTGATTTCCTTGCATTTGCCTAAGCCTCGGTGGCATAGTTACCCAGTACTTGTGTTGGTGGGAGGTAGCATGCACTAGATGATATCCTATTTGAAACGGATGGTGTGAGTTTGTCAAATGCTCGACAAGCCGCAAGTTGAGGTGTGTCCAAGCAAAGGTCCAGACATCACCATTATTGAAACAGAACGCCAAATGTTGGTGGTTTGTTCCACAATTCTTTTGAGCCCAAAAGTTCAAACCCCCAGTTTCAAGCTCAAACTATCTAATGATCCATTGGATCTTAGATTTAAGTTGAATTATACGATGAGTAGGGGTGAGACATCGTCTTTCATTTAATAGAATAGATCTTAGGTGAATTAGAAGAAAGATAGGAGAAAAAGATGTGAAGAATGAGTAATGTCAAATCAGGGGAGAGCAGAAATGACTCTTTAGTGTCAAAATATTTCCTGCATCATATCCAAAGGTTTCTCAAGATAGGAGGATATGCCTGGAAACAAAGAAGAATCACATATTTAATTTGGGTAGAAATCACGTAAGATGTGTTGTGTGCTTACTTCGGTTAATTTTTCATACCTTTTTCTAAACAAAATTCTAATTCCACAACTTGCAATATTTCCTGGAAAAATCCCCCATGCAGACATGTCATAAACATCACACACATCGATTTTTACAGGTATGATCCATATTAAGTGTTTAAGAAATAATCAAGCCAAGCTCTTGAACTTTCTTGTCAAACATCTCCTGTTTGTATTTGAGCTCAAAAATTAATCAAACTCAACCTTAGGATTTGAAATTAACAAAAGCGATCACTCCAAATAGCTGTTTAGTTGGAAAAAACCTGTTTAATCGAGTCTGGATTGTTTGTCTTTTCATTCATGATTGATTCTTCTTGTACTTGTTATTAACTTCATTATTCATTTGGTTTTGTCTAGGTTTGGTCCGTACTTGTGCCAACCTGTAATTGCTGGATTAGGAGATGATGACAAACCTTTTATTTGTACAATGGACTCTATCGGAGCAAAGTATGTTGAGTTTCTTTCTACTGTTTCAAGTTCTAAAATTTGGAGACTTTTGTACTCTGCCTGGGTCCCCGTGGCATTGCATGCTTATAGTATTGCTACTTAGATGTAATGCTTGTCGTGCAGGGAGCTCGCAAAAGATTTTGTTGTTTCTGGCACTGCATCTGAATCACTATACGGTGCCTGTGAGGCCATGTTCAAACCTAATATGGTTTGTTACTACTCTTGCTTTCATTTTTATTTTGTAATTACATAATCACTCTCTAGTTGAATGGCATATATCACATGTCAATTTTTTCTTGTGTATTGGAGTTAATTGTCCTAGAGTTGCTGAAGTGCTGCTTTCATTTGATTCTTCAGCTGGCAGTCAGGAATTACTCTATATGGTAGTATGCTTAGAGAAAAAAAGTGGAGTCCCCATAGTTGCTGTTCTCTGTTTTGATTTTAAAAAGCTGCCGGCAGATTTGACGAATTGATTTTTTTTTTCTAGCGGACACTGCTTGGTGGATGAAAAATCAATAGATCTGTGAAATAGAAACAGTTCCAAATTTACTATGTTTTAGAGTAACTGAATATGATGGCTGGAACTGATTTTACATGTTCTGTAAGTTTTTGAAGAACATAAATATCATGGCTAGTATTACCTTTATAATTGCATTTGGTTATAAAGTTGATTTGACGAGGATAAAGTTGGTGAAACGTGATTCTCACAAAAAAACTGGTGAAACATGACATGCAATGGTTGGATCGTGTTATATGATATTGGAAGAATGGCTTTTGAGAAAAGATGGATAACGTGGATTAGGCATTATGATGGTGGCTTTTGGCCAATGTGAGTGGTATTAGACAGCGGAACCTGTACATGAAGCTCAAGAATATGCTAAAATGGAAGTATAAGACTATACTTGGAAGATGGAGGAAAAGGACTATGCATGCAAAAGAGGCTATTCTTAAACTACAAGCCGTCATGCCTAAAGAAGACCCTTATTTCATTAAGGATATTTATGAAATAACTATCTTAGACTTATAAATATGTGAGAATAGCTCATTTAGGACTTAGATTATTTTGGATTTTGTGACATTCACTTGAATAGTGATGCTCTTGAGATAGTTAAGGCTAAGACCATTGTTGCTTGACAAATCTTGATAGATTGCTTGCGAGAGGAAAACATTCCTCTTGAGAGTTCATATTATAGATTAGGTGCTTGTTTGGAATTCCTAATAGAAGGTTTTGGCTTTAATATAGCCATTGTTGTCTATTAGTCCATTCTTATGTCTATCTCCTATCCTTTTATCTTTATTATTGTTCTTAGTTTTAGCGTTTCAATTTCCGCCTATTTGATATTGTATCAATATCAATGCACCCTAAGAAGGTAGCTATTTTACGTAGTGCCTATGCAATTTGACAGTAGATAATATGAGGAGAGGGTGGTGGTAGAGAGTCTGTGTTGTTTGTGTAAGGAGTGGACAGATGATACAAATCACGTCTTACTTTATAGTAGGTTTTGGACACAATTGTGCGATCTTGTACACTTCTTTTGGTTGATGTGACATTGGTAATGCTCTAAGGGGAGTGGAATGCAACTTAACAGTAGATAATATGAGGTAGAGGAAGGTGATGATGGTGAGTTGGTGTTATTCTTTTCTTTTTGATCGTTAAATGTATCTATAAGATATTCAGCAACAAAAAAGTGATGGTGGTGAGTTGGTGTTCTTTGTGCGAGGAGCGGGTAAACAAATCACATCTTTTTATATTGTGGGTTTCACAATACAGCTATGGAATGTCGCACCTTTTAACTTGATGTGACTTTGATGATGTTGAGGAGGGGGCAGAGATTTGTCACCTGTTTACAAAGAACATGGCAGCATTTGAAAGTACCACTATACATTTTTTGGTCTATCGGAACGAGCTTAAAAGATTAAGCCATAAAAGTGCAAAGGTATTTAATTATCACGTATTCTTTTGGTTGTAGGAGAAGGAGACCAGTGTGTATAGATGATTGGGATAGCCAGATATGTTGAGCCACTCACTCACTTTGAATTTTTTTAACTTTGACTAACAAACAAAATGAATAAGATGAACTTTTATTCATGTTAAAATGTTGAGAGCAGGTTCTTAAGTTTCTCTCAAGGTCCAGAGCTTTCTTTCCAATATTGCATGTGCATGCTTCAGATTTTTTCTATCTGTTACTTCTTTCCAATGTTTCTGTTGTCTGTCATGCATTTATTTCTTCTTTCATTGGCTTTATGGCTTATTATATGCTAACATTTCAGGGACCGGAAGAATTGTTTGAGACCATCTCTCAGGCACTGTTGTCATCGGTTGACCGTGACTGCTTAAGTGGTTGGGGGGGACATGTTTATGTTGTGTAAGTATCCAGATGCTTTCATATGCCTATTTTCTTGATCATCTCTTCTTAGTAAGTGTCTATCTGAGTCTCTAAACGAAACAAAAATTACGATATGATCCTCAAATTGTTTAGCATCTATTATGTTCAAGATGGTGGTCTTTAAGTCAACAATGAACTGTGTGTGTTCAACATGTTTAGAGGTTAGGTAATTTTGGAAAAATGTCTTCCTAAAAGAAATAGAAAAAGAAGAGCCTGAAGTACATAGAAAATATGGGATTGATGAAGGGATCGGGTTTCAAATGTTGGAGATATGGGTTCTTACTTGGGGTTTGGGGTACGAGGGGAACTCGATTTAGGAAGACGATAAGTAAAGGCCTTGGCAGAGAGAAGGGGCTTGGCAAACTATGTTTCTCGGATCCTCCAGAAATATCATCTAGCTTGTGTCATACCTCCAAATATAAATAACTTTTGGAAGATTTGTCGCACCCGGTAGCATTTTTTAATGATCGAACAACATTGCTGGCAGGAGGGTGGTTGGTTAGTTGGAGGCAATGGTTGTTACATTTTGTAGTTGATGCATGGAAAGGTTCTCTCGAAATCATGAGTCTTTAAGGGATTATTATTGCACCTATTTTGAAAGATCAAGGACTTCTGTTGCCATTTTACTCTCTATGTGAGGTATCGTCCAGCTCCGTATGGGAGTACTGAATATGAACACACTCTTTATTGATCTCTCTCTCTTTTTTTCCTTTTTCCTTTTCCCTCTCCTTTTTTAATTATGACATATTTCATGATATCATATGTTACTTAAAGTGAGTTTGTTGTGTTTGAGATTTTACTCCCATCTTATTTGTTCCAATCTGTGTGTGGTTGCAGTACACCAACTGAAGTGACAGAGAGGATCTTGAAGGGAAGAATGGACTAAAACACTTGGGGGTGCTACACTCGTTGACGATTGGCATTCAGTGGGAGGACATTTCACTTGTTTTGATGAATACTCTGCATTTCATATTTGATATTATCGTTCTTACTTCTCTCCAAGATTGATATTTATAGATTCAGATATCACTCCCTAGTGAATGTTAACATTCTAGTTAGTTACAATCCGCCACAACTTTATCTGCCATCAGTATCACACACTAAAAAAGGAAGCCCTGGAGTAACTAGTAAAGTTGTTGCCATGTGATCAGGAGATCACGGGTTCAAGTCGTGGAAACAGCCTCTTGCAGAAATGCAAGGTAAGGCTGCGTATAATAGGCCTTTGTAGTCCTTTAAGAAATAAAGGTGTAGTTTCATTCGCCTCTTTAAGAAAAACTTAGCCTCTTTTAGCGAAAGAAAAACCTCATCCTTCGATTATTAGTTCTGATTTGACAGATTACGCTACTAGATCGGTCATTTTGGGCAACTCGTTGAGCCAACTCAACAAATGAATCATGACCCAACCTGTAGGATCACCGGACTGGTTGGGTTTGATTTTATCTCCCCTAGTTGAGACAACAAAATTAGACTAAGTTAAGCCTTGCAATGCACCAATGACTCAAAGGTGCAATTCAGATATAGTAAGTTATGGGGGAATTTTACTAGCTCAGTTAGTTGACTGTCTGTTATTTAAAGCTCTTGATATGTATATAGGGAGATTAGTCGAGATTCCTTCTGGCATTTTGCATGCTTGGTCAGTGTAGTATGTAAAATTATGGTATATTTTAAAGTGATTATTAACATACATATAATGAGTTTTAAAGTCGAAGGAGATTAACTTCTAGATACTGTGTTTCTGTTAAAGGTAAACAAAAATAATCAAAGTGCAGAGCTCTGGCAAAATCTGTGGTGAAGTAATGTAATAATACACCAGTTCCAACATGAGGTTTGTCTTGAAACAGATTCTTGACCTGTAAAACTTCATTTCCAACTAAGAAGGATGGCTCAAAACATCGATAACCCTTCAAATTTGCCAGCAAATTTTATGTAGACACTCGAACTATGATTTGAAATCGGTTTGTTCCAATTGAGTACCTGGACACATGATAAATTGTTCCTATTAGACACGCAAATTATGGCTTATTTTCATGTGTACATACATTGCAAATGTGTAATTGTGTGCTTATATATATCAATTTGGTTGGCCTACGACAACCAGTTGGCAACGTTTCCAGATTAATTGCGGGGTAATTTTTTTAACTTCACTCGACTTTGCTGGCCAAGAAGGAATCACCCAAGACGGAGCCAGGTGGGGGGCAAGAAGGTTCATAAAATTACATACAAGGTTAAAGTTAAAATTATTTTTCATATACATACAGTAGACGTTGAATTCCCTTGGCTTCTTCGTGTGTTTCTTCTTCATGAACCAGCCACTTCTGCCAGTCCACTAACAGGAGTTTACTACCTTATACAGGGGAACTTCCATGTAAAGCAGAAAATTAAGTAGCCTCCCTCACCACACACCCAAGAACTTGCATACAGTTACAAATCAAGAACACACGCAAGGCTCGTAGGTTAATCACTATTCAAGCAAGAGAATTACAACACATGACTCGAAATAAAAAAACCTGGGAGCATACCTTCGGTTTTGACCCCAGCAGAAGGCATGCAGGACGAAGCGCGATGAGAAAAAAAAGAAGAGAGAGCTTATATTGGTTTATGTTGAAGGAGCAATATCAAAGGAATGTAGAATCTGTTCCAACGTATTTCTTCTATCTGGGTCAATAGGACTTTCTAACCCATCTGAGTGAGCAATGTTTAACAGATAGAGCTTCCCAGATGCCACAAATGCAGCAGAAAGTATCCTCTTCAACCCTCCCCTCGTGCTATCGACCTTGTACTCAAACTCATACACTTGAAGACCTCCTTCTCCCGTTCTCTCTGATACTGCAACCACCTCAGTCTCCTTTGTACTTTCCTAAGAGGAAAACAGACAGTACTATTAGTTGCCGATAGTGTTTGAGCATAAAAGCAAAATTTGCCAACACTCATAGAAACGAATTTGAATATAGGGATGTGGAATAAATAGGCATTGGCAGCACTCAATCCACTTTTTTTTTCAAATTTTACTTTTTGGTGCATTGAAATAACTTCATTTTTATTATTCTTTTCCTTCTATAGGTCACGGGTTCAAGCTATAGAAGCATATTTGCAATAGGGTACCGTCTAAATCACACCCCTGGGGTACGGCCCTTCCTGGACCCTGCTAAAGTGGAACACTTTGTGCACCAAGCTGTCCTTTCTTTAAAAGTTCTCTTCTTCTTTTCTATTGAAGTGAGTTAAGATACTTCTATAGTTAAAAGATGAGCTACTAGATACAAATAGTTTGCAGACAGAAAGACATTACCAAGGAAATGGAGATAATGCAAAATATGTGAACAATAACCACTAGAATTTCAACCTCATTAATACTCTTCCTCTTTGCTTCTAGCCAAATACTTTGTAAGAAACCAATAAAAAGCTACTATAGCAGTCCCTCCCTCATACGTAAATGCAGTTTCAAAACAGCCAGAAAACAGAAGAGCAGCAAAAGTAAAAGGATTCTGACCTTGCGCTTTTCAGCCAGAATTAGCTTATCTGCCACAAATTGTGGAGTTCCGAATTGGCTAAGGGTTGTTATTTTTACAGGGATAACCACAACTCCCACATTGTTGGATCCCTTGTTTGCATCCTGAAACAGGGCAGTTGCCCCAGCTTTATCAACCTAGAGAACCCAATAACAGCATAATCAATATCCAACACCTCTTCATCTGGTATAACTCTGAGAGTGTCTTTTTCTCCTTTCCATTTTTTTTTGTGTGTGTGTCTACAT
>JACEIK010000114.1:233688-256356 GCA_018107945.1 Datura stramonium | reverse complement strand
ACATATTTATTGATCCATTATTCTCGTAAAGTGAAACGTGATAAATTAAACGGAAGGAGTATATATACTTGTCGTCGACATAATAAAAATGGTCCTGTCCCTGCCTGGCTTCTGCTGTAGTGCTGTCTAGCTCAGCACGTTTTATATTATTTTATTATACATAAGACCAGTTTCATTCCACCACGTGCAATTTGCTCCCCTTTTTTCCCTATATATACACTTGACACCCACAATTTTCTTTGTGGTCAAAGCAGCAACTGAAACTAACAAAGCAGAAGAAGCAAGCAGAGAAGAAAACAGAGGAAAGTTGAAGAGAAGAAATTCAGAGGAAAAAGATTTAAGGGAGATCTATCGAATCGAAGGGAAAGGAGAAAGGAAAAGTTACTAAGAGTGAGATCGAAGGAAATGATTAAAGGAGTCGCCGGGAATCAGCAAGTGGAGTTACCGGCGGGATTCAGATTCCATCCGACGGACGAGGAATTGGTGCAGCACTATCTTTGCCGGAGATGCGCCGGCCATTCAATTTCCGTTTCAATTATAGCTGAAATTGATCTTTACAAGTTTGATCCCTGGCAGCTGCCTGGTAATTTTGCCTCTTCGTTTCTTTCATACTTACAAATTCTAGGTTAAAAGAAAATTAAGCTAACATTTGGCCATAGATTTTAGATAAGATTTTGAAAATTTATCTTCAATTATATGTTTAGCGATGAAATTTAATCAAATTTAAATCTGATCTTCAAACATTTACATAGTTTCCGCTCGGATCAGTTGTCAGTTTTTGGGTCTTTCATTCACAAAAACTCGAATTTTCAATTTACTTCAAAATCTATGGCCAAACTGGATCTAACTTTTTGAGAAATTTTGCCTGTTTCAACTGCTCTTTTTTCCTAAAACTTTCCTTTTTGTTGGTAATTGCAGAGAAGGCTTTGTACGGGGAAAAGGAATGGTATTTTTTCTCACCAAGGGACAGAAAATACCCGAACGGTTCACGACCGAACCGAGCAGCCGGAACCGGTTATTGGAAGGCAACCGGAGCTGATAAACCGGTGGGAAAGCCGAAGACACTAGGGATAAAGAAGGCACTTGTGTTCTACGCTGGAAAAGCACCTAGAGGAATAAAAACCAATTGGATTATGCACGAATATCGGCTCGCTAATGTGGACCGGTCTGCTGGCAAGAGCAATAACTTGAGGGTAAGTCCTTTTCTATCTTTAATTTAATCTCCTTTTTTCCTTTTTAATTCATATGAATTACGACCTCATAGACCCCATTTTGCGGGTTTATACTGAATATGTTGTTACGGATTCAAAATTTAAGTTATATAGTATAATAATTAAGTTGATAGTTAAATATTTATAAATATTTAGTGATCTGAATAAAAAACTACTAAAATCACCTAAACCCAGGAAACAAAACTAAGATTTTTATAAATTATGAGTGCAAAAATAGAATTGTAAATAGTTTACTAATTATGTGATTGACATATATTGCAGCTTGATGATTGGGTATTGTGTCGAATATACGTGCTGCTGGGACTGCTATTCCCAGTCTAATCCTCTTTCTACCNATTGCAGCTTGATGATTGGGTATTGTGTCGAATATACAACAAGAAAGGAACACTTGAGAAGTATTACAATGTGGACAACAAGGAAAATGAGAGTTTTGGTGAATTTGAGGAAGAGATAAAACCAAAAATCCAACCCTTTTCACACAATAACGAGATGATCACACAATCAGCACCGGCGCCGGCGGTGATGCCGCCACGGCCCCGATCAACGACTCCGACAGGCGACTACTTCCACCATTTTGAATCATCGGAGTCGATGACTAGAATGAACACGACGAACTCGAGCTCTGGGTCGGAGCACGTCTTTTCGTCGTGTGACAAGGAGGTTCAGAGCGCACCCAAATGGGGGGACGACGACCTCGGAAACTCCCTTGATTTCCAGCTAAATTATTTGGATGGTTTACTAAATGACCCATTTGAACCTCAAATGCAGCAGCAAAATTGCAACTTTGACCAGTTCAATAATTTCCAAGACATGTTCCTATACATGCAAAAACCATACTAAAATTGTAAAAATCATGGGATCCAAATTGATTGTGTGATCCATGACATTTTCTTAGTTCTTTGGTGTTGGTCAACTTTTTCTAAATATTTAGGTTAGAAAATTACAAAATGCAAGTCAAATTTGGTGGCCTTTGACAAGCATATAGAGCCAAAGGACTATATAGAAGACTTTTATGGTAAGGTACATGTAAAACAAATGAAAATTTGTTAATATCAATTTATCATTCTTCACCTCTCAGTGATTACAACTCTTCTACACAAGTTTAATATTAGGACTGCATGTTGCATGTTAAGGTAGATGTCGAATAACAAATTGAAATTAAAATTTTTGATATCACAATTTCGATAGTATAATATTTAAGTTGACATTTTTAAGAATACCGAATACGTACCGAAATATGTAGTTACATGTAAAATTCATATATACTATTATAATACTAACAAATATATAAAATAATATTAGTACAAAACTAACTATTTAGACATTGAAACTTTTAACTACTTTATTTTGATTGAAATATTTTTTTTTTTGTAATTGATTAATAAAAAAATATTGCTTATACTTTCTTTTAAATATTTCTACAGTATGATATAATTGAAAATGTTTCTTAAAAAGTCGAAGTCATAATTTTCTCCGACTCTGTGTATTATGTAAGAGGTTAGGAAAGACAACATGAGCTGTTCAAGAAGCAAAGAATGACCAAGGAGATTGTGCTTCATCAAGCAATACAAGTCCAAAATAGGCAAACTTACTTTAAAACATATATCATCTTCCCAATCTTAACCAACGAGTGAAGAATGTCATTGAAAAAAAAAAGGACAGCCCGTGCACTAAGCTCCCATTATGTGCAGGGTCCAGAAAAGGGCCGGACCACAAAAGATTTATTGTATGCAGTAGCCAGTATGGAACCTAGAGAAAATATTCAATGTGATGTAAAGAAAATTTGACAGAACACAAAATGCATGATACAAATTACTGGGTTAGGCCAATGGCTAAACATAGAGGTGTAATTGAAGAATGGTATCTTAAAGCTCAAAATAAGGCACTAGGGACATTAGGTACAAAAGCGCAAGCTAGCAACAATGAAAGAATGAGTGACCACAGCTCGAACCACTTTAAGCATTAAGCCTCAAATTGTCACAAAATTGTCCGAGTCTTCTCTTACGTAAGGTGTAAGGTTATTTCCCCGACTTGTGATCAAGCAAGTCCGCGTTTTAGTAGGAGAATAAAACAGATTTCTACTTCTCATCATCCTTCAAACCACATATCAACCACAAGTCCCATGTTGTATCACTCAGAATATAGCAGACAATCATTTCCATTCAATAGTAGTACACAATCCAATGTCTTGATCATATAGCCCAGATTTTTCAAGCTCTCATGAGTTAGGAGTCAAAAACACATTTCATTGCAAGGTATGTCACGAAATTGAGTTTATAACACTAAACAGTGACAATGACTCTTGTCTACATACAAAATAGACTAATGTAACAAATAACAAGGCAAATTATCTTAATCTTTATGAATTACTAAGTTTTTAGTTCTCTTTTTCATAAAAAAAATAAAATGGAAGAGTGAGGAACGAAAAGAAATTCCATACGTAGGGAGGAGTCCTCCTCATTTCATCATCATGAAGTAGCGGGCACTTATCCTTTCCATTTCATGCTGCTGGCTCCTGGTCAACTGCCAATGCACCTCCAAATGGACTACAAGCCGGTACCTGGAATTGCTCTGTGTGTTCTTTAATTAAGTGTCAATCGCCTCCATATGTCGAACATTACATCATTGCATTATCATCCTAGTCTCGAGACAATCCAAACACTAACCTGTAATCGAGTTGCTGGTTATTGTCTCTCCTGTTGATTGTGCCCCTTTTGCCTTCGGAATCAGTGCAGAATAATCTTTTAAATCAGGATGTCCTCCTCCTCAAATGGCCGGGATTTAAAAAACCAAAAATGGCACCCACAATAAGCATGGAAATATGTGACAGGCTTAAGCCCATCCCCCCTGTATCATAATGCAAGATTGCTTGAAGATGGCTTTTCAAGGAAAAAATATTGAATAGAGGATCAGTTGAACAACACCTATGACAAAGTTACTAATTTCAACTCAAAATATTGGGTGTTTCAAATTACAGACCTGCTGCCTTGCAGGGTAACAATAGATCTACAACACAAGATTAATTTGCAATATATGGCCTTATTTCCAGCACTATTTTCAGCTGCATTAACTGGGGAAGTGGAGCTTGAGTTCCAGTTATAGGTCTCTGTGAACATATTAGATTACAAAATGTAGTTCCCTTTGAGTCTTTGATCCAGTTTCACACTGTTCTTCCTCTCTCACATTTTAGGAAATTATGAATATGCTATTTAGTATGTATGACTACCTTGCAAAACATACCAACATTTTAGAGTCAGGATCAGAATTTGTATGTTATATGTCTTTGTCTGCACTCATACTACCATTTTCTTCAAGTCGAAAGGAAGTAGACATGATGAACTTTCAACGTCCAATTATTCATAGTAACGTCCGCAAAGGCATTAAGATGAAAATACTTAATTAGCACGCTACAAGAAATTTCCAGAATAGCAGCTCAAACATAAACAAAGAAGAAGGATAGTGGAGCTACTGACTGGTTTACTAATATGCATATATACCATTTGTCATTATCAGGTTGACTAAGACCAAAAATTGCAAGAAGCTTACATATTTCTTACATATCACTACTATCTAACAGAGTCCTACCCAAAAAATCTTCTTGCATTTTACAAACTTTCAAACTATTCATTTTCATCATCCTTTTAATATATACTGAGATCATATATACAGAGATCATCCAAACTGCTGAACTCACCTAAAAGAGATCCATAGTTATCAATGATTGGTAAGCCCAGTTTCAGTGAAAATTTGACTTCTCTGCCATCTGGAAGTTGGACCCATTCTCCCATCCACAAATCTGCATCCTCTTGACCTCCTTCCTTCTCCCCTTTACTAAAATCAATTGGCATATTGCTTTGCAACTCGGCCTCCTCTGATCTCTGAACGTCGAATTTCATATGCTGATAAGCATGGAATGTTTCTGCAGCAGCTGATTCAGGCTGAAATCCTTCACAATTTAGATGGCCTTGCTTGACATCGACTAATTTCTCTTTCTCAACTTGCTTCTCCCTTGCAGTTGGATGAATTTTCTGATTACACTTCTTCTTTGGCTTGACTAGTTTCTGAAACTCGAGCTTCTTAGACTGATAAACCCGGGAAGCCTCTTCATGCGAGCCAAAAGTCCCCAACCAAATCTTTTTCTTACTAATGGGGTCTATAATCTCAGATGTATACTTCCCCCACTTGTTCTTATGAACCCCAACGATACGTGTTGTTTTGGGAGAATCGGTTTTTTTATTTCTGCCCACACTAGCAGCATGTAAGGTTTGATCATTAGCCACAAAAAATGATGCCCCAGCAGATGATTCAGGCTGAGTTTGATCACAATTCTTTGGTTTATTCTGCTTATTTCCC
Organism: Datura stramonium; assembly: GCA_018107945.1. NCBI lineage: Eukaryota > Viridiplantae > Streptophyta > Magnoliopsida > Solanales > Solanaceae > Datura > Datura stramonium. The sequence continues at coordinate 250,771 of JACEIK010000114.1, read as the reverse complement.
TGGCTTAACATATCAAACTCAGACTTCTTGGACAAATAAGCTTGTGAAGCCTCTTCAACAGTGTCAAAAGTGCCCAACCATATTTGCTTATGCTTAATTGGGTCTCTAATTTCAGCACCATACCTCCCGTTCTTTTGCTTTCGGATTCCAAGTAAGCCTGTCTTGGCTTTAGGATTTCTTTTCCAAGTATTACACCTATCAGATGATTTAGACATTGAACATGTTGTTTGTTCAGAAGATCCTACACAAATTCTGGGTTCTTTCCCTTGATTCACGACCTTCATTAATTTCTCAGATTCATGCATGTTAGAGTTAAAGCCTTTGCATACCTGTTTTTTCTTGAAAGGGTCTTTTCTCAATCTCCCCATGTTATGCCATTCAGCTCCAAGTAAGGGGCTTTTGTCACGGAAAGATATCTCCCTAATAAAGGGCATTTTCCCATGATCCACTTTGCTCCTTTCAGCAGCAGCACCACCAGTTGTATTAGTCGAATTTGAGCTTGGCATTTCATCATGCATGCGTTGGGCATAAGCAGGGGATTGACTAGAAGCTTGATTAAGATGAGCAAATTCACATTGCTTCGCTAAATAAGCCTCGGTAGCCTCTTCAACAGTGTTGAATGTACCCAACCAAACCCGTTTCTTCTTAATCGGGTCCCATTTTTCAGCAACATACTCGCCCCGTTTCCTCTTCCGAACCCCAGAAAAATTACTCGCATGCTGCAAACCCAAATCTGAACTGTCACTCCTTCCTCCTTCACTTTCACTAGCAGCATCCAATTCGGTGATCACAACTTGGGTTTCTTCTTCATTTTCATCTGCTGCAAGTGCTCCTTCAGATTCCATGGCGAATGACTATGTACAATAACTATGCATTGGATTGAAGGGTGAGATGAAAAAGGGAAATTGGAACTGAGGATGAGCATATTACAGATGATTATGAGAGTATTTAGCTACTGAAATCTTCGTACAGTGCAGAGTACTATGGTGGAATTTCCATTGACACTTGTCCTTAAGACACATTTAATAGTGACACGACAAATGCTCTTAGAAAGGTAAAATTGGGATAAAATTAAATAAAAATACCCTCCGTTGTAGTTTGGTCCAAAAATGAATCTGCCGTTAATATTTTGATTCAAAAATACCCTATTATTATTAGTTTGATCCAAAAATACCGCTATTGTTACTTTTGAATCCAAAATACCTTTTTTCTAATAACAACAGAGTTATCTTTTGACCAAACTATTAACAGCAGGTGCATTTTTGGACCAAAACATTGACGGCATAAATATTTTTGGACTAAACTATTAAGGGAGGGCATTTTTATTCAATTTCACATTGTTTAAAGGCATTTTTTTTACCCTTTTCCCTTTACTATTATAATAAGTATTAAACACACTCTCGGATAAGTAGATGGTGATAATTCAGATTTAAATAAGAAAAAAAGTTAATAGTTGGTCTAGCTAACTTTGAGGTTGGTCTTATACATAGATGGTAATAGTTCATGTGGAGAAAAGGGAACAATTGATAGCTAAAATATGAAATTCACCAAAAAAATTAATAATTCAATATAATTAGGATATGAAACTCGCGAAAAAGTTATAGTTCAGTATAATTGAAGCATGAACTCGCGAAAAAAATAATAATTAGTATAATTAAAACATAAAACTCGCAAAAAAAAAGTTCATATAGTTAGAACATAAAATTTGCAAAAAATATATTAATTTAATATAATTAAAATATAAAACTCATAAGAGAATGATAGATATATTTTTAACCATTAATTCTTTAAAATTTTTATCGAAACTTCTAACATACACTATAATAGTTAATTGATGACAAATGTGGAGGAAATGATTTGGATGTGAATGGCTACAAAGGGTTTCACGGAGTATAAATGTATTATAATTAAAAAATAATAATAAAATTAGATGGGTTAAAATTATTTAAAACTCTCAGCTTTTAAAAAAGATATAATATATAAATAGATATTTAAATTTAATCTCAACAAGTAAGCAAGCGTTCCAGCTTTCAATACATATTGTCACGCCCGCTTTGGGGTATGGCCCGGCTTTTGTGCCCTATTAGGACCCTGGGACTGCAAACTATTGAGCCTAAGCACATCTGGTGTTTTCAGTGGAAACTCCTATCTCGAGATTTCTGGAATCAGCACAGGCTATATAACGGTACATGTCTGACCTCAGGCGTGGGCCTATGGCCACATGTACCATAACCCCATTAGCAAAAATCCTTACTTATGTAGGAAACCTATGCAGGCCAAAATCATACTTATGTAGGGAAACCTATGCAGGCCGACAAGGCCACCATCCTGTCTAGTTACTCTAACTCAATATAATGAATCTTGAATATCTATGCTTGACCGGCAAGGTCACCACACTTGCTAACACTGAATACGGCCCCCACGTAAAACAATCAACAATACTAAACAGCTAACGTACGCACGGCCCTACACGACCGGCACAACTAACCACAGGGAGATATATATACACAACTGCAAAAGCCTCTATGAATGCGATAAATGGTGGGACCCCGGGCCTGACCTACCCATACTGTATAACAAAAAGAAAGGAAATAGACCTCTAGGCTTTGTCTAACTTGGATGACAGGAGCTGATGACTCAATGAGCTGACTGGAATCCGAGAGTGCAAGCTCCTCGTCTATGAGTACCCTGCAGGCAAGTAATGCAGCGCCCCAAACGGGGCGTCAGTACCCGCGGTACCAGTATGTGGTCACAAGCGAATATAAACAACATAACTAGAAGCTACAGAGCAGGTAGAAGATATCTGAAACTGTCTGTACTGATAGAATCTGAAACAGGTTTTCTGTACTGAGAGTAACGTAGGAGCATACCTGTTGACGTGGCAAATCTGCTGTCTAAAACTAATAAATAACATATATATACACATATATATATATATATAATAAGCAAGGACCTATACCAACCCCCATTAAGCCGGAAGGTGCCAACCAACAAATAATCTATACCCTACCGGGTTAAACCATCCAAAAATAAATAACTCCACTCATCTACTAACTACGAGCACCTCTACCGGCCCCTGGGTCTCCAGCACCCAGGCTATGGCTCTGACATAATAAGCGTATGCGACACAGGAGGACTCATCTTTGTAAGCGTAAGCGCCAGCGAGTCATGTCATGTGGTGTCCCTGGGCGCAAGCGCACAACAGAATTAAACTGTACTGCTATGCTGATTCATCTGATATGGGAATGCTCATCCATCTTCGTCCCTACTGCAGATGACATGCCACTCCTTGGGTGGCGGTATCCCCGCACACCCTCACGGTGGGTCGACACGATTACCAACCAAGGGGCGACGAGGACGCTCAGAGGTGCCCTCATAACACAAACAAGTCTCAACAATCAATAATCACATATAGCAAGCATGTTTGAACTGAAAATACTATATATATTCTGATTTCTCATTCTGAATTCTTTTAAATGTTATACGATTCTCCTCTTGAATTATCTTTGTATACGGGATATCATCGGTATGCGGCTATACTGTATCTGAGATATTATCTGACTGTCTGACTATACTGTATCTGGGATATTATATGTCTGTCTGATATTACTTTACTAAATTTTATTCTGAAATATATATCATAATATTATAAAACATGCTTGCTAAACTCATATTGGACTATGCGGAGTCACGAGGAAATAATATCTCGCCATTTGGCAGCAGCTGTTTCACTAGCTTTCGGACTGAGTATGACATAACAACATAAGACAGATTTACTGAATTTGCAAAAAACTCAATATTCGACTCACCAAGAGATTCTATTATGAGTTTTACTCTATTATACTAGGCTAGAGTTGCTAACTTGCCGAAGAAAGCGACTTTACATACCTTTGCCCGGATTTTCCGACTAACGAAGCTTCGGTCAGTACTTCTGTTATTTCTCCCAGCTGCATTCATATATATATCAATTAGCACTAAATACACTAATAATATTCTGGAAGAAAACATCACTTTCGATATATATATAGCCCAAACTTTGACTTATCGAAAAACGCTCGAAAACTCGCTATTTCTCGAAAGTCATGAAAGGGAGAAATACTCATTTTAAGGCTAGGAGTATATTGACGCTAATTTGGAGCAATTCCACTTACCTTAGCTCGGTAGCGTGACGATTTGCCGGCCGAATTTCACGAGCTTAAATCCGTGGGAATGCTCATACTGCTAAGTACCTCGGTATTTGAGATTAATTCGAGTTTTGGACTTGCGTTTGACAGCTTAATCGGAAGGACATTCCTCAAATCACTTCGCCCTCTGTTTTTTCTGTTTGTTCACTGGAAATTATAAGTGAAATGAAGCAAAAACCGAGAAGTTGGAGGCAAAAACCGAAGTCGCATTCCTGGAATGCGATTTATAGAAATCGCATTCCTAGAATACAATTTATAAATCGCATTTGCCTTGCGGCGCGCCGATTTGGCGCTTTCCGATCTTTTCCCGGGCCTTTTTTAGCATGTATGGCATTCCACAAACTCTTAACCAACATGCAAATAGGCCATCTACATGTCAGAATTTACGGGGGTGTAACACATATCGAGACACCCCCAACTCATTTATGCGTCTCGGTTGAATGCTCCAACTTGCCAAGGCCGATCAACAAGATACCTCCAACATTTATGTGCCACGTTAGTATCGTATATGCTACATGTTTTGGTTCCTTGTCTTTCATTGTCTGTTCCTACCTGATGATACTTGTTTATCATTTAGTGTACTATTGTGTGTGTTTTGGTGTGAGCATTAGTTGTTGTTGATATTATGATGTTGTCTCCTGTGTTGTTATTATGTTGTTGAGTGTATCTCTCTTAAAGCGAGGGTCTATCGGAAATAGCCTATCTACCTACGAGGTAGTGATAAAGGTGCATACATTGTACTCTCCTCCAAACCTCACTTGGTGGGACTGCCTTGAATTGTTGTTGTTGTTAGTATCAAATATGCACTAGACACACTACAACGAGTTAGAGTGTTTAATTGTCAGTTAAAATCAAAATAAAATGTTTAGACGTATACTTTTAAGTTAAAAAGTGCTTTAAGCTCTAGATTTGAATTAAATTTAAATATCTATTTTTTAAATTAAAATAAAATTATAAAAAGTAGTGGTAGATTTTTGTAATAAGTTATAAAGGATTATTTTGTTTTGAGGAGAAGAAGAGAATATGTACTTGTATTTTTGGAAAATCGTTTTGTCTCTTCTTTGATCGGAAGGCATTTTTTCTGAATCAGAATTCAGATGGATGTGAATAATTGGAGGTCTGCCGCTCGCGCTCGGGCTCGGGCTCGGTTTCAGGCTAAGTGGGATGAAGGTACCGCCACCGCTGGACCTTCTGCCGGGTTACCGCCCGATCTTCTGACAGGTTACCGCTGGACCTTCTGCCGGATTTACAGCCGGACCTTCTGACCGAATTGCCGCTGGACCTTCTGCCGGAGTTACCGCTAGACCTTATGCCGGAGTTACCGCCGGACCTTCTGACGGAATTGCCGCCGGAACTTATGCCGGAGGCGCCACCGGACCTATAGACTCTGCTGCTTGGAGGACTCAACTTCCACCCGGTTTCCGTCAAATGATTATCAACAAGATGTAAAGTTTCTTCTGTTTTGTTTCCTTCTCTCTTTGGCAGCTCTTACTTTATCATTTCTGAAGATTAACACAGAAGTTTGACAAGTCAATTGGGAACTAGTTTTTTTAAGCTATCCTATTTGTCAGAATTTGATGATTTGAAGTTTATGGATTCGGAGGGCAGCAATTTCGAAGTTAATATACAATAATAATTGAATTCACAATAATAATTGAATTCACAATCAGATATTTATACTCGGAAAAAGCTATGGTTCCCTCACATGAACCCTAACTTATAAGGTAGATCCACCCTGTTCCCATTGCTTGGTTGGTTAATTGAATTTCTAGCAAGAGTTGTTGTATGCCTTAGATATTTCCATTTTTGGTGATCGCTCAAGGAACTAGTCAAGTTGGAAACCTACTTTTAACTCCTCGACGCCTTACATTTTGTTCTAGATTTGTCTAAATGACCGGTTATTTGCTCCTGTTAATTGGATAATAACTGTTGTTGTCAAGAGAAAACAAGTTTTTAGTCTTACACAGCAGAGCGTATCAATATCTTTAAAAATATTTAGTCGTTCACAGCAGGGCGAAGTGTCAAATTATTTTAATATTTTAAAAAACATTTATCTAGATTGTACTCTTATCAAACCTCTAAGCTGATCTCATTTTTTGTTGTTGTTGATATGGCTGTTTTAGGATGGGGGCGTTACAGAGGTGTTTTCCAGTCAATAGACAAGGAGGAGTAGAGGAGCTTTACAAAATTTCAGTGAGTTCTGAGGAACAAATCTTTATGTCTGCTACAAGTCAGGTATGCAGTCTCTGTAGGTAGAAGATTAACCTAAATAGCCACCCATCCACCCACCCAACACGCTTAAACTAAAAATAGCCGGCATATAATATTGCAAAAACATACATATATATATATACACACATACACACACACATATATATATATATAGTGTGGGGTGGGGGAGCATGCATTTCATTTCAATCATCTAGACATGCTGTATGCTTTTTTTCACTCAAAATTTTCTAATGTTGCAGCAAGATTACCGATTGAAAGTATCTTCAAAGATGCTGACTATGCAGCCAAATTTTGGAAATCCTATGACCAGTATTTACATCCCAATGCTGCAGGTAGTGGTCAGAATATCCACGTGGCCCAGGTGAACAATGAAAGTTCATGTTTTGTATTTTACATTTTCACTTGCAATTTGAAATTAAGAAAACAATCCTCTCATTTTAATGTTCTTTTTGATTTTTTCTTTTTCAAAATTTCCTATCAATAAAGCGTCATTATACAGCAAGGGAAGCCTATTTTGCAAAAGTACACTTAAAACGAGCTTGTTTGTAAAGAAACTAGAAATTAAATCTTGAACCTAAGGGTTTTGTTGGGCTTTCAAACTTTCCCTTAGAAATCTCCCCTTTAGTTGTCGTTTAACTCATTTCTAATTTTAACATTGAAATTTGAACCTAAGAGATGACGATGGAAGCTATGATCTTCCTATGAATATGCTTCTGGGCCAGAAGAGAGTGACGAAGCAAACAGCTGGAAGAGGACATTGGGGACGTGTCAAAGGAGGATGTTGTAGAAGAGGTGGTGGTTACAGAAGAGCAAAACCATGTTGTTGGACAGAGAATGTCAGAGTTGGGGATAATGAGGTAATTTAATTCTTATTCTGCTTTCCCGTTTATATTCTTTCTTGGAAGCCTTTCTGCATCAAATGGAGGCGATGAAATAGCATTATACCACTGAATTATTTGTTGTTAATCATGCAAATCGAATTTTTGAAAAAAGAAAGAAATAGCAGAAGAACACAAGGCCACTGATTAATAGTTTGCTGTTCGACTCTCCCATTATTAATTTTCTAATTCTCTTTTATGAATTAGTCACTAGTCAATAGCTTGAGGATTTATAAGAGCTACACTCTAGAATCCACATAATCGCTTGTTCCAAACCTTGCTTATCATGGAGTAATCCGAAATTAAAGAGTGTTTTTATCTGGGTGAAGTTGCGGTGAGGGGGAGGCTAGGTGGTGTTAACTTTGTACTTGTGGTGTGATTATTCTCCCAGTATAAATCTCTTAAGTTACTAATGAGCTCGTGTTCTGTATAGGCGAAGTCTCTTCTGTTTTGTTTTAAGATGATCTCCTGTGTTTTTAAAGTTGAGCGGTTCTCTTGCAATTTATAAACCTCTTAAGTTACTAATAGTTGCTCATGTGTTTTGTTCTAAGATCTCTTGTGGATTGAGTTCTGGTGCTAAATTTGATGGCGGCAGCAAGTTGAGGAGCGATTAGTGGAAGGCTCATTCGGAGAAGGTGGAAAGATTGTTGGTTGATATTAACAAAAAATTGAACTATTTAGTGAAGATGCAGGATGCTGAAATTTCTAGGGACGTTAAACGTCCAGCTAAGAGGCTACGAGCTCCCGTGGACTGGTAATGGTCGATCAAAGAGGAAACACAGAGTAGCTGAGATGATAAGGCAGTCGTGCAAGCATCGGCGATTGGGAAGAGGTGCAATAGCACAGTAGTTCCTCCAGTTGCGTTGAATGATGATTGTGTCGAAAATAACCAAAAGGAGATTTGGATGATGAAGAACAAAAAATTTTGTTGATAATTACCTATGTATTATAACTCTATCTCTCATTTTTTATTTAAGTGATCTCTTAAAAAGATCTCTCCATTGATCAAACAAGAGATTTTATAAGATTAATCCAATTTTTGACAGATAAAATTGTTCAACACTATATAGCCATTGTCAATGTATTACTTCCATTTTACTGTAATGCATCGAAAAATTTCTGAGGTAATGGATGAAATTGGGTAAAAATTTACGTGCACCGAGTGTTTATATTGAGTCATACTAATTTACCTAAAAAGCTAAAGTGAGAATGTGTATATCACACTCCAATGGATGAGCTGAACCAACACTCATGCCCCTTTAACGATGTCATAACTTGATCGAATGAACCAACTTTATCGGAATATACCTGTAAGGCATATATACAAATTACAAGAAGTTGTGTATACATGAAGTGCCAATGACCAGAAAACCTCGACGAATATCTGTGAATTTGTGAACTATAATACTGTTAGGACAGAGTCTCAATCTACCCATAATGTTTATACGTACATCAACTGGGAGTAGTAGACTCAACTTAGCCCCAGATAGAGGTGGAGGTCACAACCAGTGGCTGGGGCAGATGCAAATGTCGAGCGAGGTGGCTTGCTGCTCTATATGTATATACCTGCAATGTGAGTGCAGCAACCCTGACAAAAAGGACGTGAGTACATATGAAATTGCACTCGTATGTAAGGCAGATGGGAATAACATTGGTACCACGTGATAAACGGATGGATAACCATGATTAACCTTAGATTTAACCTACCTTGGCTATGGAGTGATGATGAGAGGATTTTAGAGCCCTATGGAGCTGTTTGGGGATGGAAGAGGTAAGAAAAATTGCAGTGCATATCGATTATGTGGAAGGGTTTTGCGGCAGTGATAAACTAGACTCAAGGTCTTTAGTACTTGGCTCTTTGCATAACACTCTAGCACACTTGGAGTTACATTAGTATTACCTTATCTCTCCTTTGAAAAATTCGTCCTCCAATGAGAGTTGTAACCCAAGAAAAGTTTAACTCTGGGATTTTTCAAGAAATTTAGCAAAGTTTTCTTTGTAAATAGGATTATTCTAAATTCTCAAATAACTGTCAGCTTATCAGAAACAGATACACAAGCTTTACAGGGCCTCATAACAAGCATAACTTAAATAAGTATAAAATAGCTCTTTTTGACCATTATCACAATGAAAATAACTTCATAATATCGAGATGGTGACTGTAATTACAAACAAATTTAACAAAGGGTAAATGTACATATTCTCGAGTGTCTGAATCACACTTTCAACTTAGTCATTTGAAAACTTTTAAAATATTTACTGTGAACTGAACACCTTGGCCAGAATAATGAAAACTAGAGCCTCGTATAATTGGACCATTAATGTTATATACAACTTAGTATATGTCTTAACCTACCTATGGTCCAAACTAGAGGAGATGGATTTTACTCAGTGCATATTCAAAGTATAGCGACTGTGAATTTTTTATGAGAATTTTAAAAGAATTTAACAAGTATTTGAGATGAACATTAAAGTAAAGGCTCGACGAAGGGAGGGATACTTGTGAGGAAGGAAACGCTTTCGGAGATCGAGATTTTTTTCCTTCCCGAAAACAAGGAGTTCTACAGGAGCCAGTACACTCTACCTGAAAATGAGACAGAAATGAATGCAAGACTTCGAAATAATACTATTGACAAACTAATATGAGATGAAAGGAGCATTACATAAAAAAATTAAATAAATAAAGTAAAAAAATCACAATAATTCTCCATTTAAAGGCAAAAATACCAGTTCAAGGCTTGATCCAGTCTACAAACTACACATATACTAGTAACTATTTGAGTTAATATTTCAAAACTGTACAGGTGTATATAGTTTGTGTTGGTTCAGATTTTTAAAATATCAAACTAAATTAATTGTATTGAATTTTTAAATTTATAAGTCAAGATCAAACCAATAAAAGTTAAATTTTCGGGTTTTTTTTCGATAAAGTCTTCCTTACAAAACGTATAACTTATACTTGAAATACTTTTTCACATATACTGATTATTTGAGTTAATATTTCAAAACTGTAGAGTGTCCATAGTCGGGTTGGTTCAGATCTTTTTTTTCCAAAATATCAAATCAAATCAATTGTATCGGGTTTTTAAATCTATAGACCAAATCAAACTAATAAAATTAAAAAAAAATTGGGTTTTTTTCCGATAGATTCTTCATACAAAACATATAATTTATACTTGAAATATTTCTTTAATTCAAGTAACATACAACTATCTAAGATATTTTTATTTAAAAAGAAAAGGAAATAACATAAAAATGCGAGATGAGTGTTGACATTATATTAAAATATTCAACCAAAAGATAATGAAATCGTATAAAATAAATATAGCTAATTAATAAGTCATAATGAAAATGATCATACTCTAAAAGTATTAACTCATGTAAAACTAAGTACAGCTAATAACAAGTATTAATTACATAAGTAAATACATTTTTCTAATAAGTTATCGTTTTTACTGTGTAAGTAATCAATGCAAAATTAAAGAATAGATATCTTGTTATAAACTTATATTTGTATTATAGTGAATGTCTATAAAGGTATTTGTATTGTAGTGGACACATTTGTTTATATTATAGTGAAAGTCTATCTTTGGAGAGAAAAGTTAGGAGAATTATCCCTATAAATAGAGGGGATTCTCTTCATTGTATTTCATCCATCAAGAGAAGTAAAAAGAACTTCTCTCCCTTCTCTCTTTCTCTACAATATTCTTGTTATTTCTCTATTATTTCATAACACGTTGTCAGCACGAGTTTCTACCTTGAGCATTCACTTTGAAAAGATGGTAGAAGATTTTTTTTTTTTTTTTTGAAAATGTATTACTTAACCACAAGAATGATATTCCCTTTGGTGATGTGTTTCTCTACGACTCTACCGTCTCAAAATTTGAAGGCCAAGGTATTATTTTCTTTTTTTTTTTAATATGTCTAACCTTACGAAACTTGATTTTGTTGCCCTTCAAAGTTCGGGCAAGAACTACCTTTCATGGGTGTTGCATACTGAAATCCATATGGATGCAATGGGTTTTGGAGACACCATTAAAGTAAAAATATCATCAAACCAGATCATGCTAAGACTATGATATTCCTGCGTCATCATATTGACGAAATTACGAAAATTAAATATCTCACGATTATGAATCTACTTGTTTTCTGGAATAGCCTAAAAGAAAGGTATGACCACCCGAAGATGGTTATCCACCCGGATCAATCAAGACTATAAGTTTGTTCATGGTATAACTCTTCAATGTTTAGAATTGTTTCTCAGTTGAAACTATGTGGAGTGACAATTTATGATGTTGATTGAATATATGGTAGTACACAAAATTAGCCGAGCACAAGGCGACTAATGTGTTACTATCCGAAGGAATGAAATTATTGTAGTAAGTCTCAAAGGAAACTTATAAGTTTAAAGAACATTGAAAAAAATTGAGACTATAAATTATGAAAAGATCTAATATCTTCATACTACTACAATTGAAGCGGGTTATAAATATTTATGTAAAAGACTACAGTCTTTTCTTTAATTTATAGTATTACATAAATATGAGGTATGATGACAAAAATCACATACGAAAGTAAACTAGAAGTTTACTGAAATAAAGATAAGTTGACATAACTGGTTGGCCATCCCGGTTCAAATGTGATGCAAAAATAGTGAGAATTCACATGGCTATATGTTGAAGAATAAAAAATTCTTCAAGAATTCTCTTGTGTCACTTGTTCTCGTGATAGAATGATCTTGATCAGCTAAGATTGAAATTATATTTCCTGAAATTTGAAACTTATAAAGGGTAATGGGTCAGTTCACCCCCATGTGAACCATTTGCTATGATATAATTTTAATAAATGCATCGATGGTATGGTCACATGTACTTTGATATCAATTTGCAATTGGTTCTTGCAAGGTTGTTTGCTCGAATTGTTAAATTAAGAGCACAGTTCCAAATCATAAAATCATATTGATAATGCCGGTTCATATCTAAATTGATTTAGCAAAAAAAATTATATGCCTCCAATTATAGCTAAATCATTGGTTATGAGAATAAAAACCGAAAATAAAATTTGATATGAGATATGTTTATTTAACATACAGCAACAGTTGAATGCATTAAGCCAACAAGGTTCCCCTATCACAATTGATTCAGGGTCAGGAATCGAATAATTCCATCTAAAAATTTGAATGTATATATGATTCAACTACTCCACCACAACGCACAATTGGGTCCCCAAATGAGCAGGGTAAATGTTAGTTCTACTAACATGGGGGAAAAATAAGCAGCTAAGAAATATAATGTAAATTATCATTAATGATCTTTGTTAAATATTGAAGAGATTAAATCTGAAGCATTGCGACTAAGTGGTTTGTTTCTGACAAAAGCAATTGGAATTATAGTTATGAAAGACGAAGTCTCCACGATGCATGGGCGGTGATTCTGATAGTTTTCTTTGCAATAATCTTTGAAAAAAGAATGGAGCAAATAATCATAATAAGGAGACAATGTGCTCTTGAAGAGCTTACGACATAACACTTCATAAAACCTTTTCAGAGGTTTAGGTATTTAAGTAATACATTGAAAGTAATGAGATCTCAATGGGGTTTTGTCCAATTGCAAACCGATATAAATGATATACCATCGGCGATATACGACATAATATAACATGCAATATTATAAAAGATTGTGAGGATCTGAATACTACGTCTATTAAAAACTGCTGATGTAGAAATAATTATCAAGTGAAATGATGCGTATTGATAGCGTAAAGCTTATTGGACCTGTAATCCAGACACCACAAGATCATACGCATTTAAATACTAATGAATATTTATCACTTGATAAAATTTATATGAAAATCATGGAAGGATTCAAAATACCGAAACATTTACAAGTTTCTATAAACTTGTTCATAATTCCTATATGAGGAAAATCAAATAAGAAAACAACATTAGAGTTTTTCATACTTGCTGTTTATGTAAATGACATAAGCCTTATTGGAACTCAATAGAGGCTTCAAAAGGCAATGATTATTTAAAGAAAGAATTTGAGATGAAAGATCTTGGAAAAATAAAATTATGTCTTGGTTTGCAAATAAAGCATTTGACAAACGGTATCTTTGTTTATCAATCTGCCTATACAGAAAATGTGTTGAAAGATTTTATATGGATGGAGCACATTCATTAAGTACTCAGATAGTTGTTCGATCACTTGATGTAAATAAGGATCCATTTTGACTCAAGAAAAGAATGAGTAAATTCTTGATCACGAAGTACCATATCTTAGTGTGATTGATACGCTAATGTATCTTGCTAATACACAAAAGAGGCGATATAGCCTTTTCGATTAATTTGTTAGCAAGATATAGTTTTTGCCTCCTACTAGGAGACATTGAAATAGGATCAAACACATAATGCGGTATCTAAAAAGGACTACCGATATGAGCTTATATTATACTAAAAATTGCGGTCCGATCTTGTTGATTATGCTAATGTTGGGTATTTATCTGACCCACATAAAACTTGATCTCAAACTGGCTACGTGTTCATATGTGGAGGTACTTCAATATCTTGGAGATCTACAAAGCAGTCTCTCATGAGCTACTTCATCAAATCATGCTGAGATAATAGCTATTCATGAAGCAAGCCGAGAATATGTGTGGTTGAGGTCCATGATACGTCTCATTAGAGAAAAATGTGCTTTGAAATGTGACAAAGTACCTACAATTTTATATAAAGATAATGCGGCATGCATAACACAAATAAAGGGAGGATTCATAAAGAGATAGATCGAAACACACATCTACGCAAAAGTTTTCTACACACACATGAGCTCAAAAGAATGGTGATATCGCGATGCAACAAATTCGTTCAAGTGATGACAATGTGGTTGGTTTTATTCACCAAATCTCCACCAACTGCAACTTTTTCAAGAAGATGGTGCACAGATCGGGATGCAAAGATTCAAAGGATGTTCTAATTAGGGGGAGTTATCTATATTTGTACTTTTTTTCCTTTACGAGGTTTTTCACTAAGTTTTCCTTGTAAGGTTTTTAATGAGGCAACCAATAATGCATTTATTAGATATGTGTACTCTTTTTTCCTTCACTAGATTTTTCACGCTGGTTTTTTTTTTTCTAGTTAAGGTTTTAACGAGGCACATTATATCAAATAGACATTCAAGGAAGTGTTATAATCATATTTGTATTATAGTAAATGTCTATAAATGTATTTGTATTGTAATGGATACATGTGTTTATATTATAGTGAAAGTCTATCTTTTGGAGAAAAGTTAGGAGGAATTATCCCTATAAATAGAGGGGTTCTCTTTCATTATATTTCATCCCATCAAGAGAAATAAGAACTTCTCTCCTTCTCTCTTTCTCTACAATATTCTTGTTCTTTTTTTATTATTTCATAACATATTTATTATTATTGTCATTCATAGTATTGAAATCATTTCTTTTGTTAGCATTAATATTGATTTTGATTTTGGTTTTGAAATTTATTTGTATAATAACATGTATTTATAAGCTATAAAACTTATTGCATCATTCAAAATCGAAACTTGAAATAATATGTTAAAGATAAAAAACTATGAAAAATATTAAGTATTAATAAATTACATAAAAATATTTAAAATACCATTATATATATATATATACATAATTCGGGTTGATTTGGTTAGGTTTGACTTTTTTAATTTAAACCAAATCAATTATGGTCGGATTTTTTCTTCCAACACAAATCCAAGTCGAACCAAATCATTAGTCGGGTTCTTATCTCGGTTTGGCTTCCGGATTATCGGGTTGGTGCAGTTTGTCGGTTTGTATACATAATTCGGGTTGATTTGGTTAGGTTTGACTTTTTTAATTTAAACCAAATCAATTATGGTCGGATTTTTTCTTCCAACACCAAATCAAGTCGAACCAAATCATTAGTCGGGTTCTTATCTCGGTTTGACTCGGATTATCGGGTTGGTGCAGTTTGTCGGTTTGCTTTGTACACCCTACTCAAAATGTCACTCAACTTTGAAAATTTATGTAGCAAAGTAATTGAACTTTCTTTTGTATCGGTAAAAGCACTCAACTTAAGACATTTCTCTTACAAAATACTCAACAAAATTTATCATAATAAATATTTGATATGACAAAATAATTTTTTTTAAATGCCATTTACACATGGACTCCATAAATAAATAAAACTTTTAGAAAAAAAAACTCATTTCTTATACCCAATCCGTTTATTCACAAATTAAAATAGGTTTGATCGTTGTCTATTTTTTAATTCAATTTCCTAATATTAATTTTTATTTATTTTTAATACTAAGCCGACCATAGTTGAGTGATTAATAAGCATTGATTTTTGGGGCCAATTCAAAAACATTGAACGTGATTTAATTTATATTGTGTGTTTTCGATCTCATTATAAATTCAATTGTACCAGTTTTTTGATAAACACTTGGTATCATGCTCGAAAGGTGGTTTTCGAAAAAATCTAGATCTACGATAGCTTTCAGTTCTCCAATATATAATGAAACTTCTCCCTCTATAGAATTTCACGACAAGTTAAAAAAAAAAATTAAAAATTATTTGTACTTTTCAATAAAATGAGTCGATTTTCTTTTATCGAGAAAGACCTATTTTTAAAGGATCGAAGACTATGATTCGTGGCTTTCTTTAGTTCCATATTAGAAAATTTATTTTTTCTAATTGAGTATACCGCTAAATTGAATCACAAAATTTGTTGTTTCATTAATCAACAAAGTTGGTTTGCTTTGTATTAAAAATAAATAAAAATGATTAATCAGAAATTGAATTAAATTTGTTTAAAAAATAGATAGAGATGAAACTTATTTTAATTTGTGGTTGAATGAATCAGGTATAAGAAATTTTAAAAAAAAATTTATCTTGTCCTATCAATTTAAATTTTTATAATAAATTTAATTAAATAATTTTATGAGAAAAATATCCCAAATTAAATAATTTTATTAATATAAATTTTTTTTAATAAGTTTGCTACATAAATTCTAATTTGAGTCAACTTGTGAAATATTGACTCTCATTATTTAATACCATGACTTTTTTTTTTTTTTCGACTGTGAAAAAAGGAATTTGATTAGCTCAGAAATTGAGATGGACGGGAATAATTGGAGGGCTGCTCAGGCTCAGGGAGGTGAAGGTGCCGCTCCAGCCGGAGCTGCCGCCGGAACTATGTACTCCGGTGATTGGCGGAATCTGTTTCTGCCAGGTTCTCGTCAAAGGATTGTCAACAAGATGTAAACTCTTTATTCTTTCTCTTTTAAAAAAAAAATAATAAAAATTTGCAGCTTGTTCTTGTGTTTTTGTTTACGATTTTGGATTTGGAATTTAGGGTTCTTTTGTGTTTTATGAATTTAGCCTGTTAGGGTAGAACCTGTTTTTTTTTTCCAGCTTCCAGTTGTGTCAAAAATCACTTCTCCAGGCGAATTTGGGGATTTGTAATTGAAGTTTATGCCCTAGATATTTCCAACTTTTACTCTCTGATTGCCTTATTTTTAGTTTTCGATTGTGTGAAGGGTGAAGGAACATTCAATTTTTTTGACTTTCCTAGCCGAACTATCCCGTGTTTACTTTTGCTCAGGTGTTCACAGTTTGGTGAAAAATCAAACCAAACCGTAATCCAAACCAAACTGATTAAAAAGACCTATGATTGGTTTGATTTGGTTTTAAATTTTAAAAATCTATAAATTTTATAGTTATTTGAATACATGATATTAGTTTTTCATAAATAATTATAAATATTTTATATCTTTTAAT
>JACEIK010000114.1:197874-210863 GCA_018107945.1 Datura stramonium | reverse complement strand
ATATATATATATTTCCAATTTGGTTAATCAGTCAAGGAACTAGTTCAAGTGGGAAACCTATTTTTACTCACTGGGCCTTATATTTTGTTTTAGATATGTTGAAATGACAGGTTGTTGCTCGAGCTAATTGGATTATAACTACTGATTTTGTTTAGAGAAATGTCAAGTTGTTTTTAATATATTTGAGAAGCATTTATCTAGATTGTGCTCTTATCAGGCCTTTAATATGATCTTTTGTTGATATGGTTGTATAGAATGGAGACCTTAAAGAGGCATCTTCCTGTCTCCGGGCAAGAAGGAGTACAGGAGCTTAAGAAAATTGCTGTGAGGTTTGAGGAAAAGATCTATAGTGCTGCTACAAGTCAGGTATGAAGTATAAACTCATTTCAATTTGTCCAAATTGTAAAGAAATGGATTTTGGGTCTAACTCAACTCATGATAGAATTGCCCAAAACCATATAAGGTAATCACCCATCCCCTTTTCATCCGATGTGGGACTCTTCAACATGATTGATGCAATTTGTTCTCTACTTCATGGATGTTGTATTCCTGTGTGTAAAGTGGCGGATCTAGAATTTCAAGGTCATGGGTGGTCTCCTTGCTACCAATCACAAAATATAAGTGCACAAATTTAACAAGAATAATCAACATAAGGAGAAAAAACAAAAGAAAGTCTAAGTGAATAATAAATAAGAAGGGAAGTGTTGATTTTTAAAATAAAATAAATTTGCTGAGTGGGAATTGAACTCTGGTATAGAACAGAAGCAATCAGACAACTTATGCACCCGCATACAATCACTGCACCAACCAAACTGTTTGTTACCTGGGTGCTCACTGTCTAATTTTATACCATTCTTCTTATTTTCTATATAATAACATATAGCTCGATACGAGATTAATGGGTGCTCGAGCACCTGGAAGGCTCTATGTGATGATAAGAACAAAAAAAAAGGGTTAATTTTTAATTCTGCATATTGGTATGTTTTTCTCACACATAAATATTATTGTATGATATCAATTATAATTATCCAAGCACTTCAATGCTCACTATATAATTGTCAACATAAAATGAAAATAGTAATTTTTTATAGAATTAATTTAAATTATTTCAGATTTGAGTAACCGACATAGATTCACAGAATCTACTTATTACACTAATTTTTAGAACAAACCACAGCATAAATAATTTAGATCTAATTTTTAATGTCTTTGCACGCCTAAGGAACCAAGCGTCTCTTGGAAACAATCTCTCTACCTCCATGAGGTAGGTTTAAGGTCTATGTACACTCTATCCTCCCTACCCTCCCTACCCCAGACCCGGTATGTTGTTGTTGTTTGCACACCTAAGCAAGTTCAGTATTAAGAATTTAATTTCTTCGTTTTTCTTTGGTCTAAACCTGCCGTATAGTTCTGCAACCCGCCTCGCCCCACATCAGTTTTGTCAAAATATTATTTGAACCCGCTCCGCATAGCCTACCCTCCGTTTGCCATCCCTATGTTGTGTGCATTTTAACTTAAATTTATGTAATTGCAGCAAGATTATCTGCGGAAAATATCTTTGAAGATGCTGACCATGGAGACAAAATCTCAAAATCCTATGACCAATTCTATTCAGCCCAATCCTGCAAGTGGTGGTCAGAATGCCCCTGGCCCAGGTGAAAAATGAAATCTCATGTGCTGTATTTCAAATAGGCTAATCTTGTCTGACAGGACGTTTTGTATAAACCTAATTACTTTGCTCTGCTGTTGAAAAGTTTGCTGTCTGTAGCTGCTAAACATACAGGAAATTTTAGATGCTTGAACGGTTGAACCATTATACTAATCTTTGAGTGATCTATAGCATTTTGACTGATAACCCCTAATAAGTATTGTTTGTGCTCTAGATCAGAGTCCTAGCACTGTCTTTCTCTACATTCTGACTATTCTTTTTTTATTAGCTATCCAAAATAAGGAACAGAAGAAAAGCTTATTGTTTACAATACTACATACTGTTGTTTATTTGTTTAATATGTAACTTAGTCTAAGTTCTCTTTGTATTTTGGAGTGTTTAATTGTCTAACAAGTAACTAAGTCAGAGTTCTCTTTGTACTTCCTCTGTTCACTTTTATTTGTTCAGTTTAGACTTTGCACGCCCCTTAAGAAATAATGATTGACATGAATATTTTACCACAATACCCATATTAATTGATGTTTAGTCTTAGGTTTTGGGAAATAATTTGGGGAATAAATAATTAATGCTAAGGTTAAAACATGAAAAAGAAAATGAATCTCTTGATATGCTAAAAGTGACAAGTAAAAGTGAAAAAATATTTTTAGTATAGTGGACAAGTAAAAGTGAATAGAGGGAGTATTTTCGGATCAGTTTTCACAAAGCAATGATTTCTGTTTCTTGCATCTTAAACTACAAAATACATGTTTACTTTTGCTGCTTGTTTGTATTTTCTTCTAATGTTATTATGCTTGTTAGTTATTTGAAAGCATCTTGACTGGGTTTTTTTGGGTTCATTTCTGTAGGATCCCACAGCATGCAGTCCCAAGTTAATAGCCAAGCACAGCAACTTCCTGTACCTATAGCGGCTAATCAAACTCAAACACGACAACCACTGTTGCAGCAAAACATTCAGAACAACATGGCATCCACTGGGCTGCAAAATTCTGCTAGCTTGACTCCCTCACTTCCTCCTGTGAGTAATTTGACGCAGGGTACCATGCCAAATGTCGTGGGCCAGAATTCAAATCTACAAACCATGCAGAACATGCCAAATGTTGGTCAAAACTCAGTAGGAAATGCCATCGGGCAAGGCATGCCTCCAAATATGGTTGCTAATTCTCAGAGGCAAATGCAGGGAAGACAACAACAGGTTGTGTCTCAACAGCAACAGCAGCAGTCCCAGACAACACAGCAATATCTTTACCAGCAGCAGCTGCATCATCAAATGATGAAGCAGAAATTTCAGCCGGGAGGCACGTCACAGTCCTTGATGCAATCTCACATGCAGCAGCAGCAGCAGCAGCAGCAGCCGCAGGAGCAGCAGCAGCAACAACAGCCGCAGCAGCAACAAAATCTTCTACAACCTACTCAGACACAACCTTCTCAGCAAGCTATGATGCAACCTTCTTCAATGCAATCAACTTCTTTGTCCAACCTTCAGCAGAATCAACAGTCTACTGTTCAACAGTCAGCTCAATCTGTACTTCACCAACGGCAACAATCAGTTATGAGACAGCAGCAGGCTCCCATGCTTCATCAACAGCAATCATCAATGCTACAGCAACCAATTTTACCAACGCAACAGCATCAACAACAACAGCAGCAGCAGCTGATTGCACAACAGACAAATGTTGCAAATCTCCAGCAGAACCAATTGATTGGTCAACAGAACACGATACCTGATGTGCAGCAGAGGCTAGTGGGCCAGCAGAACAATTATAACAGTCTGCAGCAGCAGCAGCAGTTACTTAATCAGCAAAACAACTTTCAAAATATGCATCAGCAGCAGTTGGGCTCTCAAAGTAATATTTCTGGGGTCCAGCAGCAACAGCTGTCTGGAAGTCAACAACCTGGTAACTCTGGTTTGGCGTCTAATCAGCACCCTATCCATATGTTGCAACAATCAAAAGTTCCTGTACAACAACAAATGCTGCAGAGTACTTCAACCTTGTTACCAAGTCAAGGTCAACAATCACAGTCGCAGCCAGCACAACAGCAAATGATGTCTCAGAGTCAATCACAACCAGGACAGTTACAACCACCTTTGGGTTTGCAGCATCAGACAAATCAATTGCAAAGGGAAATGCAACAGAGGCTTCAACCATCAGCCCCCTTGCTTCAACAGCAGAATGTAATGGAACAGCAGAAGCAGCTATATCAATCACAAAGAGCCGCACCAGAAGCCTCATCAAGTATGTGTTTTTCTTGATTAAAGCTTTCAATTAGGTCTCATAAATCATTCTTTAGCATTTTGTCATTCTTAGATATTTCCACATTTCATGCCTTATGTGGGTGAAGTTTTAGGACTTCTACACTATTTTAACCACCGGTTTACGTTTTTTAAGTAAAAAAATGCCTAGTCTTTGAGTGGTGGAATGCCACCAAGTGATTTTGCTGTTTAATCAGCTTAACCATACTATGATGGAAACTCAGAAAGAATGAGATCCAAAAGATGCATTTGATTTTTAATTGAACGGAGAAGGCCTAAAATGCCCTTAAACTATGGGATTTGGTTATTGCCCTCTGTTTGCTTATCAGACCAAAAATGCTGCCGACGTTAATTAAAAGATGGAACTCTTACTATATTTTTATATTTATTGAATATTAGTATACTACCAAATACCCAATCATCCTGGTCCAAAGTGAGAAACTTAACTTTCTTACCCAAGGACAATTGGATGACAACTGAAGGTGTTATGGATATAGTTTCTCACAAAATAAAATGTATATGAATATTACCTGAAATATCCAAACTGTTTATATCCCAAATTGGTTATGGACGATTTTAGGAGAGGTAGAGGTAGGCCGAAGAAGCAGTGGAGAGAGGTGATTAGAAAGGATATGACACAATTGCAGCTTGCCGAGGACTTGACCGTAGATAGGAAGGTGTGGAGCACACTGGATTAGAGTAGCAGGATAGTAGATAGCAGTGTGTTGCACTGCTTTTTCGTTCTCAGTAGTAGGCCTAGTATTACTCTTTTTTATAGTTCCTTGTCCTTGGATTTCTATTATTAGCTGTTGTTACTTGTATCTCGATTAGTGTATGGTTATTGTGTAGTTTTGTACTGTTACTAGTTGTTGTTTTGTTATTATATGTTGTCTCCTATAATGCTGTTACTTTTTTGGGACTGTTTTTCTAAAAGCCGAGGGTCTACTGGAAACAGCCTCTCTACCTCTGAGGTAGATGTAAGGTCTGCGTACATTCTACCCTCTCCAAACTCACTTTGTGGGATTATTGGGTTGTTGTTGTTGTTTATATCCCAAACCTTGCCTGAAATTTAATGTTGTAAGGAGTCAAGTCCTTCAATATTTGTACTATCCTCAACTTTTGGTTTATTTGTAGCATCTTTAGATTCTACAGCTCAGACGGGAAATGCAAATGCAGCTGATTGGCAGGAGGAGGTTTACCAAAAGGTATTGCTTTTTCAATGGTATTTTTATCTGCATAGGATGTTTAATACGGAGGAAACTACTGATGAATTGCTGGAAATTGATGTTTTGGCAATTGAAAAGTGAAGTGGATTTTGATAAACTGACTGGTTACAACAGTATAAGAAGTAGCTGAATGCTGTAAAATATTTCCTGTGATTGATGGAGTAATAGAGGAAGTTTACCAAAATAAGTCTTCAGCAAAATTCATGGTCATACATTTCCCACAAGTCACTTTTATGGTATTCCAATTCGTAGAAGAAATATACAATTAAGCATATTACAGATAACTTGTCAAAAATTGATGTATTCTCAATTGAGAAGAAAAATTGATGTCTTCTCAATTGAGAAGAAAAATTGATGTATTCTCAATTGAGAAGAGAAGTACAACAACTATGTCTCAACATCAATCAAGTTAAGGTCTGTTGTATGAATTCTTGTTGTCTATGTCGCTTCATTTGAGCCCTTATCAGTCCAATATTATGGCACCAGAAATTGCTTACATTTTCTACTGACATAATTGAGAAGTGAAGTAAAAAAAAAAAGAAAAAAAAAAGAAAAAGAAAGGGCAGCCCGGTGCACTAAAGCTCCCGCTATGCGCGGGTGCGGAGACAACATGAGAAATTTCTTATTTCTTGCTTGGAAATGCGGATGATAACTGGTCTGCGCCTCTACCCTCTTCTACTTAAATACCTGACTTGGTTTACTAGCTAGGAGTAAGTTGGAATATTTTGAGTTCGCCCAGAATAAACATATAAATCAACATGCTTTTTTACTTGTGAAGCCAACTACATTATTGATATTCCGTTGTTTACCCTCATTTTGCTTCATTGATAACAAAGGTGTAAGGTGAAAAAAAGAATATGATGATTCCACTAAACCATATTTTCTCCCAAACAACTGTTGAAAAGTATAATCTAGTTCCTCTTGGCCCCTGGTCTATGAGCACATCTTGGAACTAGACCCTTGCTGTGAGCACTGAGCAGAGATGTGTACCAAGAAGCTGAAGGAAGCAAAGTTCAGTTGCTTATTTTTTCATTCACATGCTGAAGCATGCAAAATGGATTCTTTAATGAGTTTTAGTCTCCCTCTTCCACTTCACTTTTAACCTTTTTATCTGGAAGGTTCTTTCATGAAGATTCTCTAGTTTGTTCTCTACTGCTTCGTACAGTTGATCTGATTATTGCATATCCACATGGGAATGCAGTCTTTCCATTTGCATAATAAATTTTTTTAATGCAGATAAAGTCTATGAAAGAGACGTATTTATCAGAACTCAATGATCTATACCAGAAAATTGCTTCTAAAGTGCAGCAGGTATGTCATCAACTTTTTTTTCCATTATCATCATTTCTGGAGCAATTCTACCAGCTGTATGGTGCAGCGTGCTGGGTTTACTAGATTTTGATACAATTTGAGATGTTAATAGTTCTTAGAAATCATTCTTCTTATGGGGAGTACTTGCAACCATATATTTTTCCTCTACTTATCCTAAACCATTGCCCTCTAATTGCTTCGTCATAGTTCCAAATTATGGTGGACTCCCTTAAAAGTTTCGTCAATTGACACATCATCATTTGCATATAGCATGCACCAAGGTGTACTGCATTTTGTATTCTATTGGTTAGGTCATCCATAGCTAGGTAAACAAGTATTGGTGTCAGATTGATTTTATAAACCTATGGTTATTGGAAACTCCTCTTATCTCATTTTTGAAAAAAACTACAACTCCTCTATCTCTTTGCATCTTTCTCACACCTATTATAGCTCCTCCTTACATATATTCTCTGGCATTTATAGTTGGCACAAACTCCTTGATATGCCCTTAGGTAATCCTAGAATATTATCTAACTGAGAACTGATGCAGAAAGCTCAAAACTCTAAATTCTCATTTTTGCATCTTTGGTTCCTTTCCTGTCATCTTGAAAAACAGTTGTGTCATATTGGGAATACATTATAGTATGGTTAATTCCTTTTCACTTCTTGCATCTGCATCATTTGTCTGTGTTGAAGCATTGTGTATGATTGTGAAGTAGGTGTTGTGGTGGACACCATAAGAGGAGTTATTTGCAATTATCTAGATAGACACTGTGATATAGATGTCATATTTATGTTCCTTTCGGCGAAGGGATCAAGGCCTCCCTAATTCTTCGGGCAAGGGCTTGATTTATCTGATTTTAAAGATCACTTAAGTCAACATTCTGTTGAAATGTGGGCACCTGGCTAGCTATGTTATTTTTCATTTTATGCTCTTTCTAAGTTTTGCTACCTTTCTCTTTGCCGTGGGAGGTACTTGAAGCATGACTTTTAAAAGTTTGCAAAGGGCAAGAAACAAGACTCTGACTAAACTGATTTTTTTTTCCTTCTGATTTTAAGCATGATTCTCTTCCTCAGCGTCCTCAAAATGAGCAAATTGAAAAGCTCAAGATGTTCAAGACGACTCTGGAACGCATTGTACTTTTCTTGCGGCTTAACAAGCATGATATTCAACTTACTCACAAGGAGAAACTGCTTTCGGTTGAGAAGCACATAACTTTCTTTCTTAGTTCCAATAGGCCGCGCAAGCCTGCTTCTTCTCCACTGCAGGGGCAACTTCCTCAGTCTTCCATGCAGCTTCAGCAACCACAATCTCTTGATGGTCAAACTAATCCATCAATGCAATCCGTACAGGGTTCTATGGCAGGAATGCAACAGAATAATCTCACCAACTTGCAACATAATTCCTTGTCTGGTGTACCGACAATTTCCAACTCTCAGCAACACATGATAAATACAGTACAGCCTGGTTCCAGTGTGGATTTGGGACAGGGTAATTCATTGAACTCACTACAGCAGGTCGCTACTGGCTCTTTACAACAGAATCCTGTTAACAGTCCTCAACAAGTTAACATAAGCTCATTGAGTTCACAAGGTGGAACGAACCCCGTGCAGGCAAACCTCGGTTCCCTACAGCAAAATTCAAGCGCTCTGCAACAGTCACTTCCTAAACAGCATGAGCAGCAAATGTTGCAGAACCAGCAACTAAGACAGCAGTACCACCACCGGCAGATGCAGCAGCAACTTTTTCAAAGACAGCAGTTAATGCAACAGCAGCAAGCAAAGCAACAGCAGACTGCATTATTGCCAACCCACCAGATGTCACAGCTTCACCAGATGACTGATGCTAATGACCTAAAGATGAGGCAGCAAATGGGAATGAAAACAGGAGTTTTACCGCAACAGCAGTCAGTTGTCCAGCGTGTTGGATCTCATCATCCACAATTGAAGTCAGGAATATCTTCACCTCAACTCCATCAGGCACTATCTCCTCAGGTTACTCAACATCCTTCTCCGCAAATTGATCAACAAAATATGTTGGCATCTCTTACCAAAGCTGGGACTCCTCTCCAATCCGCAAGCTCACCATTTGTTGTCCCATCTCCTTCAACTCCCTTGGCTCCATCTCCAATGCCGGGGGATTCTGAAAAAGTTAGTGCTGGCCTTGCATCACATACCACAGCTGGAAATATAATGCATCAGCAAGCTACTGTTGCTTCTGCACCTGCCCAATCCCTTGCAATTGGTACTCCTGGGATATCAGCCTCACCTTTGCTTGCTGAGTTTACTCCTCTAGATGGTACACACGCCAATGTCTCAGCTGCTGTTTCCGGCAAGCCAAGTATTGAACAACCATTGGAACGCTTGATGAAAGTGGTTTGTATAATACCATTCAACTTGATTTATATTTTCAGTAATCCCAATAAATCTATCTTTCGTACCTTTCCTTTTGATTTGATATATTTACTTTATTCAGGTTAAAAACATGTCGGACAAAGCATTGAATTCGTCAGTTAGTGACATCAGTTCAGTTGTCAGTATGATTGATAGAATAGCAGGATCTGCTCCAGGAAATGGATCAAGAGCAGCTGTTGGCGAAGATTTGGTTGCCATGACCAAATGTCGTCTCCAAGCAAGAAACTACTTTACGCAGGATGGACCTACAGGAACAAAGAAAATGAAGCGATATACAACATCGAATGCTGTTTCATCAAGTGGCAGTTTAAATGATAGTTTCTGGCAGTTGAATTTTTCTGAAGCATCTGACTTAGAGTCAACAGCAACATCCGATGTCAAAAGACCTAAACTAGAGGTAATCTTCTGCTTCCTACTTACAGGACAAAAGTACAAAACTGCATGTCCAAACATGAGAGCCCCGTGGTAGAGTATTGTGGTTGTTAAAAGGAAAAGGAGGTCCATTCAGGGCACTTTAGAGTTAAAATAAAAACTGGTCTTTGGCAATGGCCACTAGAGAGAGAGTAGAATGACCAAATGCAATACAGTGGAATATTTCCTGAAGTTTCAGCTTTCATGCAAATTGAAACTCAACTCAAAGTGGTTTTTAACTATCATTCTGTGTGCCTGCTCTTTCATTTAATTGATTATATTTCTGCAACCGGAACTTCAACTCCAAACTACCACTTTTAGATCTGTTCTGAAAACTTTGATAGCTACGGTATATGAGGAAATCAAATATTACTTTATGTGAACGAGACATGAGTTTTACTTCTTTAGTACTTTTGCAGCTTGTGAGTATGTCCAAATAATCTGAACTAAGTATAAGATGACTGTCTAGAATCAAATACATGCAGTATATTGAATGCTGCCTGCAACCTGAGACTTTCAGCTGGCCGCACAGTGTGACTAATATTCAAGTGTCTTTGTACCAGACTTTCATTCAGTGCCTGCTCCTTCAACATATGATACCACAACAACTAATATCCAATCTCTACCACAAACTTTCCCGCTCTTAAATGTCCCTCAGCCCTACTGTGCCAGAGCTGCACTGGGTACAAGTCTGTATGGAAAAAAAATATGCCTTCTATCTATATGATCTCAATATTATCCCTTTTGTAGCAACTAGTGTGAATATATTCTAACGGTGAACTCAGTCCGAGGTGGAAGTTATACTCAGATGTCTAGTTACCGCCTATTTATGAACTATTTTGACTTGGATCCCCCAACTGCACCTCATTTTGTTGAAGGCTCTCGGGAATTTAGTTCCACACAAAGCACTTGGTCCATGCATTTTCATATTGGGTTTCTTTATGCCTGGATTCATCCTATTCATTGTGTTATTATCAACAATGTGGATCACTTGAACCCCACCTAATCATTTGATAGAGTAACTGGATTTTCAAATGAGTAAATTTGTTCAACAGAAAAAGTAGAAATACAAATTGAAAACATTCTAAGCTTTGCCAGGATACAGGGCAATAGGTATTATAATTTATAAGTCTAAAGAATATTAAAGCAGCTTTGCTTCTAGGCAGATGTGAACCAACATTTTGGAATGGTGTTTTTATTCCGTAACGCTATGCATTCATCGGAAAATGAGTTGGTTTTTGTTATTTCATTTGTCTCATGGTTGCTTTTAGTCCATTGTTTTTTGGTAGGACATCCAATGTTTGATGTAAGATAAAATGTTTGATCACAAAAATGATACTTTTTTAGATGCTGATTTTCCTTTATCGCATTCATATTGATGTGTTGATCTTTGACAAGGAAATTGCTTTAATGTCAACTTTTGGTTTCTTCAGCTGTACCTTGTAATGCAATAATTAATAATCTATTGCAGGTTAATCATGCACTGGTTGAAGAGATACGGAATATCAATCGGCGACTTATTGACACAGTTGTAGAAATTAGTGACGAAGGTGTTGATCCAAGTGCTCTTGCTGCTGCAACAGAGGGTGGTGAAGGCACTACTGTAAAGTGTTCTTACACTGCCATTGCATTGAGTCCAAGCTTAAAATCACTGTATGCTTCAGGGCAGATGGTGAGATTTTGATATTCATATACCAAAATTCAGTCATCAACTCCTTATCAACTCTCTTACATCTTTTGTTTCTTTGGTTGATTGATTGTCGTTTACTTCTCTGCAGTCTCCAATTCAGCCTTTGAGATTGCTCGTTCCAATTAATTATCCAAGCTGCTCTCCGATTTTGTTGGACAAGTTTCCAGTTGAAGTCAGGTGAGGAAATTCTGGCAGTCTTCTTGATTTAGTATCAGTAATAGATATGAGTGAAGACGGAGAAAGGGAAGGACAAAATTCATAAGAGCAATTATATCCCATATTACAATTATAACATGTGAAGTCAGTAAAAGCATTGATAGACCTGATTTTCTGCCGTATTTGTTATACGAGGTTGATTTGTAAAAGGTCTTACGATTATGTACAAAAAGTCCTCGTGATTAATCAACTCATTTGAATTCTCTAATGGTAATCTGGCAAGAGGCCAGGATTTAATAGAGAAGTAAAAGAAGAGAGGGATGACAAAGTAATTACTCAAGAATTGAATTGTTTAATGTTGGACCATGCTGTTACTCGAACGGGATTAGCATAGATTTGGGTAATATACCAACCACAAGATGGGAGATAGAGCACCCTAAACTGGGAAATCATAAAAGATTTTGTACAAGTGCCTTTTGATTTGCATTAAGGTTATCAACTAAGTTTTGAAGATCACCTTATCCAATCTTTATATTCTTCTCTTTTATAAACTGAGTTTTAACTATTTTCTGCTGCAGTAAGGAGCATGAAGATCTATCCATGAAGGCGAAGTCAAGGTTTAGTGTCTCTATGCGAAGTCTTGCGCAGCCAATGTCTTTAAAAGACATAGCCAAGACTTGGGATGTTTGCGCTCGTGCTGCCATTTCTGAATTTGCACAGCAAAGTGGAGGAGGAACTTTCAGCTCAAACCATGGGTCTTGGGAGAATTGTTCGAGCACAGCTTGATTGAACACCTAAACTCTGAGATTTTCTTGATCCATCTTTGCCGTTGCTCTCCTGCTGCTGCCTCCTTTTTACAGGTGGTGACTGCATATTTCTCGGCATCTTGAATTGAACGCTGAAAATCCTTTACTTTATGCTGGTTATTGCTGTGACTACAATCAACCCATTGAGTTGTTTGTAATCAACTGTATGCAATTTGCCCTTTTTGAGGTGTTTGTCCTCTTGACTCGATTGGCATTTTTTTGTACATTTATGAAAAACTTGGTGAAAATTGAAGGATTGAAAATCATCGGTTTCTGATGGCTTGTTAAACGGGGTTTATAAATGAGGCTCTTACCTGATTACCAGGAGGTGAAAGTTACGGATATACACCGTTCAGCCAACTAGTTTACCAATATGATCAACATATACACCGATAGTGTATATGTAGTTCATACACTACACATATTTCGTAAACTAGTTGGTCGAAGTGTTTAGGGCCGTAAAAAAGATTATCTGCCCATACTTATCTACCTAAAGAGGTATTGAAATACACATTAACATGTTTGAAGTTAGTATGTTGTACATCAAATTTCGAACCTCAAGGTTTGAAGTTCATTTGTTGTACTCCAAACTCTCAAACATGTTATTATACGTTTAATTCAACTAATCTTTTCTTATTCACTGCTCCCTCAGTCTCTTTTTACTTGTCCCATTTCGTTTTTCGAAAGTTAGATTATATCTTTAATCATTATTTCAAGATGTATTTTTTAGTATTTAGTATTTTTCATATGATTTCAAATATTTAAATTTTAAATTTAGATATTGTGATGAAGCTTCACATGTTGGAGTTGAAACTCCATTATAAAAGATGAAGAAGCGAATTCCTATCCGCTTTAAAATGAAGAATATAAATTTAAAAAGATTTTGATAACTGAAAACTAACTGTTTTCTCCGCTTAATTTTGTTTGTCTTATTTTTTAAGTCTATTTTAAAAATAATGTTTCTTTTTTTTTTTATAATTTTTTTATTTTAATTTTTTACGTGGCATGTTTAAGATCGTAAGATTAATGATATTTTGATACATTTTATATATCT
>JACEIK010000114.1:182073-197307 GCA_018107945.1 Datura stramonium | reverse complement strand
CTAACATACCTGTTGACTGACTAGGCTTGAAACAAGGGAATTAAGATGAGTTGTGTTAGAAAATAGAAAGAACACAAATAATTTTTGAAAAATAATCACAAATAGTTCGAAAATTAACAAATAATAATCTCGTTTATTTATACTTCTCTATTTAAATATTCATTTTGTTTCATTTTAATGGTTAGGATAAGATTTGCAAACTCATTAAGAAAAAATTAATAGGAATGATATGTGACTAATATAATCATAAATTAAATTTTAAAACAACTATTTTTAATATACCTGCTAATTGAAATGTAACAGAGGAAGTATCAAATTTTATCAGCAATGTTGGATCATTGCCACTTAATTTTTGCAGAAATTATAATATTGCCACCACAAATTTCATTAAATTTTAATTGGTCATGATAAATAAACTAGTAACATTAAAAAATAAAATAAATAATTTTGAATTTAACTTTTATATACATAAATCATGAAATTATTTATATTAATGAATCAATCAAAATATAATTACAAAAAAATAATCTATAATAAATGAAACTAAATAGATTTGACCGTTTATGTTCTCTTCGAAAATACTGAATTAATTTTTGTAATTTCTTACTCAGATATTTCATATTTATATTCAAATTTAAATTTGAATTCTTGCCAAATAATTATATATCGAAGGTTAAAACACTTCTTAATAAATACTACTTCACATTCAGATTTTAAATTCAAAATTTCAAAATAAATTAAATTATTTGATACTATTTGATATCCGGTCAAAACCTCATTAAATTCGAATTTATGTCCAAAACAACTTACATTAATGATTAAAGCACTTTTAATACAAACACTGATTATGGTGGGATGATTGATATTTCTACTCTCTTAATCAGAAGTCTCAAATTTGATTCATTGAGAATGAAAAAAGACACATGTTGAAAGGCGCTGCCTTTAGAAATGAGTCTTGCAATACACGATCCATATTTAGTCGGACTTTAATACGAATATCAAATGAGAAACTAAAACGCTCTTCATATTTACTGTAGAGATGAGCAGTAGCGTAGCCAAAGGTAGGAAAGGGTGGCTAGTTGAGCATCATTCGGCGAAAAAATATACTATGTATATAGAAAATTTTGTGAACTATATAGATTAAAAATTATTTTATATACATATATATAAATTCTTGAACACTTTTAACTCATCGCCGCTGGAGACGAGTCATGCGATGCACGAATCTGAATTTAGTCAGACTTCAATACGAACACCGAACATCGGATGAGAAATCAAAACTCTCCTTAATAAATACAACCTTCATATTTACTCTAGAAACGAGTCATTCCAATTGGCTACATGCAAAACGCGAATTCGAATTTAATCAAGTACAAATATCGAATATCGGATGAGAAATTAAGTACGATTTCTTATTCACTCTACAAAAGAGTCTGCAAAATAGCTACATGCAAAGTACAAATCTAAATTTAGTCAAAATACTGATAAAAATACCGAACATCGAATGAGAAACCAAAACGCTCCTTAATAAATACGACAACCTTCATATTTACTCTAGAAACGAGTCATATTGCAAAATGGCTACATACAAAACACAAACCCAAATTTATTCAAACTTTCTCCGATACGAATATCGAACATCGAATGAAAAAAATCAAAACACTTTTTAATAAATACGATTTCATATTTTATTTGGGAATATACTAACTACTATTACAAGTTTACAGCTATACAACAATCGTATTCGGATAATAGAAAAGCTTTAATTCGTTATCCATTTTCGCCCGCTAATTTTCCCTTTTCGGATCGGGTCACGTATTCATTTATTTATCATTATTTTTCCTTTTTCCCGCTATATATACGATTAAAAAAAAACAAAAAATATATAAAGAGGGGGAAAGGGGGAGGGAATTCATCAAATTAACAAAAGCCAACCATTAAAAGCGGTCTCTATCTTGTGTGGCTTTCAATCCTTTGGTGCCCGTACTCTCTCCACAGTTGTTTTTTCGCCTCTCTCTCTCTCTCTCTCTCTCTCTCTCTCTCTCTTTCTCTCTCCTCTCTCTCTCTCTTTCTGCCTTTCTCTCCGTCAAAAAAGTTCACTGTAAGTTTTCGATTTTTCGTGTTTTTTTGTTTTTTTTCCTGCAAATCCGACATTTTCTAAACCCTAACTTTGAAGAATTCAACATTTCGGAACCGAAATGTATGTGAGAATGTGGTTTTTTTTTTGTGTGTGTGTTTTTTTTTTGCGGAAAAGCGAATGATTATACGAATGTACATGTATGTTTTTTTTTTTTAATAAAAATGATGAATGTGTGTGAATCGTATCACCGGATTTGTCAATTGAATGCGTTGAATCTATGTTCTTTTTTTTTTGCATTTCTCGAATAGGCAATGTCGTTGAAAAATTCTGATCTGTTGTGGAAATGTTGACGTTTTACCCATAGATTAGGGTTTTGAAGAATTTGTTTTTGATTTGTACGGCTGTTTGTTAAAATGAATGTACTAGGTTGGAGGAAATGTAGGTGAGTGTATTAATGTGTTCAGATGCCATTATAGTAGAAAATAATTGAATTTATGGTTTATGTAAAATATATTTCTAATTGATAAGCCAGGACAATCATGAGCAACGAAGAAGAGAAAAGGTGTCCTCTTTGCGCTGAAGAGATGGACTGGACAGATCAGCAGTTTAAGCCTTGCAAATGTGGTTATCAGGTCTAAAATCTTCAGCTATTATTTTTTTGTTGTTTCAAATTTCCTATCTTTTATTCTGGATTAACTGAAAAAATAGAGAAATGGAATAAGGTGTGTTTTATTGTTTTTTTTTTTTTGGGTAGATACTGCAACTGGTATTGTATATCTGTTATGATTAAACTGAGAATAAACTGAAATTCAATTGATCTAGTTTGCAACTATCTGGCTATTGTAGAAGACTTGCATTTTTGAGCTAATTTATGTAGACATTTACTGAACTTGGTTCAAATTTCATGTATCTAGTATGCGTCTGCTGTCTGTATTTTTATTTATTCATCAGAAATCTTGGTTGGCTCTATCCTAGTTTCCTTTTAATTGCAGTTTTTGGTCCATTTTAAAAAAAATATATATTATTTTGAACACTTCAATGGGCTGATGAAATAATAACTTTATTACTAGCTTTACTTTGATGTGAACTATTGTGTTAGCTAATAGCTGACATTAATGATAAACACTCGTTTTGTGATAACAGGAAATTTCTCCTTTTTGGTTTATGGAATTAGTATACCTTGACGCAGTTCTTCAGCCTTATTTGGTTCTAATTGAATTGAATGAAAGTTTAATCAGCATAGTAAATTACATTTGATAATAACCATATTTTTCTAAAGTAGTGTTCGCATTTCCTTTTCATGAATATGACTGGAAGGGTTTTGGACTTCAGTGATTGAATTCCCTTTGCTGTATTTTTTTTCCTTATTTTGATGAAAATTTCACTTAGACATATGTGTATTAATGTAAAGGAACTTATTAAGTTTCTTAGAAGCTTATATGTCCGTGCTCTTCCGTGGTATTTGCATCAAGGTGATGATTATTTCCTTTCATCTATATTCTATAGTGTTTTAAATTCATTCACCTTAGATCTGAAAAAGCTGTTGTGGAATTACTGCATTAGCTAATGTAATGAGTCTTCAAATTATTTGAAACTGGTTTCTGTCAAAATGTAACTCCAAAAAATTGGTAGAAAAAGCTAGTGACTAAATTGCTTCGTAAAGAAAGTGGACATTGAGCCTAACTCAACCTTAAAAATTAGTACATCAGTTAGTTTATAAGGTGAGAATTATCCGAGATCATATAAGGAGGTAATAATTCATTCCCTCAACCAATGTAGAATACTCTAACAACCCCCATATACCTGGGGCTGGTCATAAGAGGGAACAACATAAGCATGGGGATCCAACATTGAGTAAACCAAATAAACCAAGAGGGATAAGTTTTGCTCTGATACTATGTAATGAAAGTGGACGAGAATTCAACTTCAAAAGTTAGCTCACGAGCCGATGATTGCTTAAGATCATATAGGGAGACAACGCCTCATTCTTTCCAAGAAAGTGGGACACTCTAACTGTCTTAATAGTTACTCCTGGTGTTCCAATTTCTGTGGATATTTTTTTTCTAAGTTTGTTCCAAGAAGAATGTCATACTTCCTTTTTTAGAAGCAATTTTAACTTTATAGTTTACATTTTACCCTTGATGAAATTATTTATAGCTATATAAATGTTTATGACTTGTTTTAGATCTCAAGTTTCAAAAGTTTTTCTCTCTTAA
The DNA here is from genome assembly GCA_018107945.1 of Datura stramonium. Classification (NCBI taxonomy): domain Eukaryota; kingdom Viridiplantae; phylum Streptophyta; class Magnoliopsida; order Solanales; family Solanaceae; genus Datura; species Datura stramonium. The sequence goes on along the minus strand of JACEIK010000114.1, from coordinate 193,011 downwards.
ACTCCGTGCCAGTCAGACACTGAGTTTGGGAGGGAGGGAGTAATAAATATAGGAATTTGTGTAATTTGAGATGTTAGTGCTAGTACACATCTTTATCTCACATGATCTCTGAAATTTTCATGGACTTAACTTCAATGAAGGACTGATTAGCAAGAAATTTCTATGAAGAACAGTTGATATGTACTGATGAACTTGGGGTAAGCATATCAGGTCCATATAAGGATTCAAATTGATACTCTGAAAAAGGATGCTGCAAGAGGGTTCCAAATATTTCTGTCTATATTATCCATCTTACTATTTCAAATAATGAAGAGAATCATGAAAGATGAAGTCCAGGTACATAATCAAACTCTAACAGATACCCGGGATGGATGTAATGACACCAAATTTTGGTTTGTGGGATGCAGTTATTGAGACCAAAATATGCTTCTTTTTATCAATTGAAATTGGCTTAGCATCATTCAGTCACCAGAGATCTCCAACTGTAATATCTCATACCCCGAAGAAGTCCCAAGCAGTATTTTGAAACATGGGAAGTTGATTTAACAATTAATTGAAATGATGCTTGTGACTGATTTGTTATTCATTACTTCGTAAAAATAAAGTTCGTGACTATGCTGTTAACTGCTCATCAAGATGAAAGTAGTCTTCTCTGGAATCCATATTTTACTGTGACTTATGTGACTTTTTGGAAAACTAGCTTTGTTTAAGTATTGTTTTGCTGGATTTGGCACCATCATATGTTGTCAGACTTGTCTTGTACTCAATCATGCCACTATTGCTTTTTTATTCTCTTCCTATTGCAACATGCTCTTTTCAAGTGATTAACATGACAAAAGATTCTTTCATTAAAATATACGACTTTGGTTGCACTTTGAATGCTATCTTCAAGATTTAGAAAATGTGAGAGGGTTCAGCTGGCCAATAACGTGCAATTTAGTTTTTGCTTCTAGACAAATATGATATTGAGATATTTTTTCTGGAACGCGATTGCTTTCTAAGATCACTTCAGGTCCTAGGATTTTATTAGTTAGTCCTGGTAAACCCCCAGCCAGTGTATTTATTTGAAATTAGGTCCTCGGTAAAGCGACATTAAGAGTCCTTATTCTTATTTCTTATTTAGTATTTCAAATTAATTCTTATTTCTATTTTTTTTTATTGAACTACGCAAATGTTGATGATTCATATTTAAATTTTAATCCAGTTCAAAATTTTCAACTGTCTAAAGTTAATTGAAAGATAATTAGATATATTGTAGTATCACACTTCCAAGTAGTTGATGTTGTCGTCACTACTAGGTATTGTTGGAATCTTGATAAGACAGCTCACTTGATAATATGATATTTGAGGAAGGAATGCTAAACTGTAGGCTTGCAAATATATCTATTGGTTTCTTCTTGTGGTTTCCATTTAACTTTTATTACTACAGGTGTGTCTTTGGTGTTGGCATCACATAATGGACATGGCAGAGAAAGACGAGTCAGAGGGACGATGTCCTGCATGTCGAACAACATACCAAAAGGAGAAAGTTGTTAGAATGCAAACAAATATTGAGAGGTTTTTTCCCTTGTGACTAATTTACTTTTTATGGTGCATGGAGACAGAATGTAACACACAGTTAGTTTCGAACAGGGCAGGGAACAACAATGCCAATAGGAAAAGCAAACAACAACCAAAGGCAAAGACAAAAACTAATGAAGTCAAGAAGGATCTCACGAATGTTCGGGTCATTCAACGTAAAATGGCATATGTGATTGGACTGCCTCTTAGTCTTGCAGATGAAGATGTATGGAGCTATTTTTGGTGTCGTGCATTGCTATTTTTTTTTTTAGTGAAGCATTTGGTTTTGTTAATTCTCAATTTTCTTGACCCTGTGATTATTGGAAAAATTCTTTTTATCCATTTCTCTACTGATGATTCGTTTTTGTTGAGCAGCTTTTACAGCGGAAGGAATATTTTGGGCAATATGGAAAAGTCTCTAAAATTTCTCTCTCTCGGACAACTGGTGGTGCCATCCAGCAATTTGTTAATGATACTTGTAGTGTGTAAGTAAATGATGCAGGTCTTGGTTATCTTGGTTTCTGTAGGTGTTAATTGCTGAGAAATTTGCTCTTATTGGCTCTTTGTTTGCTTAGATTCAAAGTCCAAGATTTGTCTCAAAGGATGGAGCTTTATTTTTATTTTTCTCTGATGTTATTACCTTAATATGTTCCCATTACTTCATTTGTTGGCCCTTGTTTGGATCTTATTACTATGTTAAGGTCAATATTATTTATCTGACTTAAAAAATTTTTTAACCCTCCTTGGAACTCCCACAACTTTAGGGTTGGAGGTGGAGGGCGCTTACCATTTGAGCAACCCCTCTTGTCAATATATTATTAATCTTATATTGCAATGGATTAGTCTTGGGTTTCTTCCTATTTGTCTTGTAGACAATCATATTTTTGGGCTGAAATTGGGTACATATTCAGCACAATCTTAGTGCTGCTTCATCAATAAAATTATGCCTTTACCTATCAAACTTCTTTTTACTGAAATTGCGACTGTTATATTATCCTTAAAAATCTTAATACCAATATAAGGTTCTAGATTGTAGAATCCTTTCAATTGAAGGTGCTTGTACCTCAGCTGCCTTTATTGTCCAGTTAATCTTTGGGTTAACGATTATACTCTGGATATGTATGTTGTCTTTTCATTGGTTTTAGCTTTGGGATATATATTTCTAAGCTCCTGTAGTATAGAAACTTAAATCACTGAATTCTCCATGAAGAAATTTTCAAATTTGAGTTTAAAAGGTGAACCAGTTTGTCACAATTTTTGACATTATCTTAGGGGGGTTGGATATTATTAAAGGTCATGATGATTAACTTGTTATTCATTTTAAAATTATTTTAAATAAAATTTAATTAGGATTCTGCAAGATAATAACTTTTGATTGTATCGGTAGTTGAGACTTGAGAGATGTGCTTAATTGAAAGGTGGCCTAGCCATGATACATGGTAAGTAAGAGGCTAGAAGTATAGAAGTTATTAAAATACTTAGTTGCCGAAACTGCAAGTGGGGGAGAATTGAAGATTTGATTGAATGACTTTGTTTGGATTTTGTTTCAGTATTATGGAAGTCAAAACAGTTGGACTCTTGGTTTATTCAGATAATCTTCACAGTTCCATATACTTGTGCATTCCTGAGTGTGCATAATATGCTGTTCAATTTTAGTTTGATTGCTTTTTTCCCCTCAGGATTGTCATTCTCATATTCAACCGCTTTCTGCTTCTTGTATTTTTGCAGATATATTACATATTCAAAAGAAGAGGAGGCCGTACGGTGTATTCAATCTGTACATGGTTTTGTCTTGGAAGGTAGGTATTTGAGGTAAGCATCTACCCCTTTCTTTTCTTCCCTTGGTCGCATAATTTCATTTTTTAAAACTGTGAAAATGGCCTATGCAGAGCATCATTTGGGACTGCAAAGTACTGCCACGCGTGGTTGAGAAACACGGTATGGAACGTGGTCTGTTTGTGATCACTGTTCTTCCTGTCACTCCCTTTGTGAGAGCATGTTATAGTTTACCAAACAAATGAATAACCAGTGTTGGCATGCTTCTTTTCCTTCTGTGCAGCCTTGCAGTAATCCTTCTTGTCTATATTTGCATAGCATTGGTGCTGATGAAGATAGCTTTGGTAAAGATGATGTCGCTGCAATTCATACAAGGTATTTTTCTTTTTTTTGATAAAGAACAAGGTATTAAAGATACAAAGTTCCCTCCTTTATAGATGTGCTATCTCCCTTTGATGTGCATATCTGATCTGTGGTTAAATTGAGAGAGCAGTATATGACTGTGTCGTCCATAATAAGCTAGAGCTGTCTTATTTCTCTAGTGTCCTCTTTTGGGTGGGGATGAAACATAGTGCATAAAAGAAAAATCAGTTTTGTAGTACTAATTAAATTGGTTTCAAATTCAATTGCTGTTCTGCAAGCTTTACATGCAGAAACTTGGTTGACAAGAATGATGTTCCTGGTGCACCCAAGTAAATATCATTTTGGTCAACTTTGTGGTGCTGACCGTCTCTTGAATGTCACTCTGTGCATGCTAATATCCAGCGACACATGTAAACTATTGTCTTTTACCCGTAACATGAATATATTATCTTCCCCGAGAATTGATGAATGCCAACCTTATTATTTTCTGGGTGAGATCATGAAAGGATTTGCTATTATGGATGAATAATGAGGAGGCAGTTTGCATTTGCTGCCTCTGTTCCCATTTCTTAATATATAACTGCCTTGTCTTGGAAATTGACAAGCTTTATTTCTTGCGTTAATTGAATGTTGACACTTAAGATCTTCAACGATTCTTTGTGAAGGAACGCCCTGTAGATTTGTTCTAGTGGATCTCAGAGGTTCCTGAAGTTGATATATTTATGTAGTTGGCCTAACTGAAGGGTTTTATGTAATTGTTGCTTTGCATAATAAATATCTCCTGGGTATAGTCTAAGCATTGGTTCATTTTGTTGATTATACAGGAATAGAGTTCAACAAATTGTTGGTGTCGCCAGTAGTATGATGAACCGCTCAGGAGATGTCTTGCCACCTCCAATTGATGAATTATCTAGTACTAGCGTTACATCGACTGAGACATCTAGCATCAGAAATGCAGTAAATGTAAGAAACCTTGGTGTTTAGTTCTGCTTGTTAGTTAATTCCTCTAGCAAAGTATCTGAACATTTAGTTTCAGCTCAAAAGTTGCTGTAGTTTTCTTTTATAGACTATACTGATTCTTTGATTTGAACTGCAAACTTGTTCATTGAACGCTGTTACGTGATTTAGGATGCGGCAAATGATACAGGGAATTACAGTAGTTATATGGCTCATGTAATTCCTCATGATAAGGATGGAGATGCTGGTGGACCAAACAGAATAACAACTTTTGTTGATATTGTTGGACGGCCTAATACTTCTGATATAGAGAGAGATGGAAATAGAACTGAAGATTTTAGGATTTTGAATTTATCTTCTGACCTATCTTCAGTAACCATTAGCAAAGATAATCATGGTCATGAGACATACACTGATAAAACTTTGTTCAAAGTTCCATCTTCAAATCACGTTTGTAATCATCTGCAAAGCAACCAAAATGAACCATTCAGGGAAGATTATACATCTTTTGACAGTCAAGGACCAAAGGATTCAAATAATATGGATCACAAGGCTTTTCTTATGTCATCCTGTTCTGCACAATCCACAGAGAACTCTGGTGGTCGTTTATTAGTACATAGGTCATGTAGTCCAAGTAGCAATGGAATGGATTATGGAGCTTTGCATAATCAAGTGGATCAAGCTTCTCTGCCTCTTTCATGTGTAAATACGATATTAAATGAAGGATTTCATGACTTAAAATTCCAAAGTTCTGTCAAATCTGATAGGGTTTACAGAAGTTCTACCTCATTCTCCAATGAAGAAATAGTTGAGCACCTACGGAGGATTGATGGTGATAACTTGACCAACTATCAAGATTCTTCATTCAACGCCGTGGAAAGCAGTATTGTTTCAAATATTATGTCAATGGACTTGGATTCATGTGATGATTCGATGGCCTTGCGTCGTAGTTTTGCTGGCTCATATGGTGAATCTGTTGGGAAGCATGGTGCTTCCTGGAACTCCTTGCACAGCGACCAATCAGGGTTCCCTTTTGTGAAGCAAGATGACTTTTCCAGGCAAGGAGGTGATTTAGAGTCGTCTTTTAGAAATATTGGTCAGATATCAAAGAATTCATCCATCCTTCAGGATTTCAGGGAGAACAAGGAGCAGTATGTGCACAAGGCTCCATATCAAAGTAAGTATTGTTTCCTTATTTTATCAAGTAAAACAGTTGAATTTAGCTCCGTTTCAACAACAAAAAAAACAGTTGGATTAGCTACCTGTATTTATCTTTCATTTATTTTCTTTTCGTATTTTCTTCAAGTGGCTTTCCAATTTTATGTTACTTATATGATATATTTTAAAGTACCTATTAGATAGGAATTCTGCAAATTCAGTAAAGAATATTATGAAATTGGGATTTTTAAAATGTTCGGTTTCAAGCCTTCTGTGCAGCAGAAAATACCATCGCCAACTTTAGCTGTTCCTCTGCTGCATGCACCTTATTTTTCTGGAATTTTAAATCTAATTTTTATTTAACTCAGTTTGATCCTCTTTTAACTAGAAGGCTTTCCATTCTTTGATTATTAAAAAAAACCATGATACTACCTTTGATTCCACTCTGTTTGTATTTTTACAAGCCGAGGATCTTTCAGAAACAGCCTCTCTACCTCTGTAGGGGTATGGTATATTCTTACCCTTCTCGGACCTCACTTTGTGGGATTTCACTGGGTGGTTGTTGTTGTTGTACTACCTTGGATTCCTAGCTTTGCTTGTTTATGTCTTAGTTGCTTTTAGTAAATATATAAAGGTATTTTGCCACAGTTTGACAAATTTTCTGGCTTATGTTTGACTGCTACTCTATCACTTCAAATAGATAATACACTAAGTGGTCGTTTGGTAGAGTATATAAGAATAATGCTGGTATTAGTTATGCTTGCATTAGTTTTGCTAAAGGTTATTTCTTATGCAGTGTTTGGTTTAGTGTATTAAAAATAATATTTATTGAATAGTTTATTTTTAAAAAAAAATTATTTATAAAAATATCCTCCACAAATAAGATAGAGAGGATGTGGAAAAAGTTTTGATGGACAATTATGTCTTTAATCATACTAATGCATGCATTAACAACCATTGCATTACTAATACCATGGTTTTTAATGCGTTAGTTATACATAGCTTAATACCAAATAGAGTGTACAACTAATGCTTGCATTAGTTATACATGGTTTGGAAAAGTGCACCAAACAAGGTATTAGTAATACACAAAACTAATGCTTGCATTATTTTTTCTAATACACTCTACCGTACGACTACTAATAGCACAAGTAGCATAAAAATGGTATTGTTGTCCTTGCTTTGTTTGGTGTTGTTCTCAAGGAAGGAAGAAGAGATGAGTTTGCTGGAGATGGTATTACAAATTTTGTCATAGTTTGACAAATTTTTTGGCTTGTGTGTATTTCCTCCGATCTCTGTAATTTAACCTACTGAGTTGCTGCACCATGATGTTCTGTTTCATACTTCTGAGCATCTTTATAGTAGAATGGTACAATATTGAAAAATATTGCAGTTGATTGTTTTTGTATACTGAATCTCTGAGCTGTCTAACAGTCACCAGACCAAAAGTTTCAGCTCCACCTGGGTTTTCAATGCCCCCTAGGGACCCGCTTCACAGTTTTGCCTCATCTGATGAAATTGGAGGAATCCCTCTTGCTGTCTCTGGTAACACCCACATTTCAGCTTCTCCCAGTTGCATGATAAGCTGTGTTTTGTTGTGAATGAAGTTAGTATACAGTTCTTATACACTATTTCTACAGGAAGTCGTTTAGTAAATAGTTCTTCATCAAACTTGCTTCACACACCATCAACCGGAAGCATTAGCAGTGCAGGTGATATCGATTTTGTTGACCTTGCCTCATCAGGCTTTGGGAATGGCAAACCAACAAATGGTTTTGATATCTCAGCCCTGGAAATCGGGTCAGCTTGTGTGCCACAGAGGAGAGGCTTTGAAGATGAGGCAAGAATCTGGCATCTTATGCAACAAAAATCTTTAGATCAAGGGAAATACTCTCAAGTAATTGCTGCTCCTCAAACACCATCCGTGCATCAGTCACGAAGGTTTGCTAGTCATGGTGGGGATGAATATTTTGGCCTGGATGATATATATGGTTTCTCGTCGAGGGTGGTTGATCAACACCAAAGTTTCAATTCTTCTTCCTATTCACAATTTCCACAGCACAAGCTTGCGCCAAATGGCCAAATCTTCAATGGCTTTCAGCATAATAGTTTGGATGAAATTCGTCGTAGTAATGAAGTGGACAGCATGACACAACTCCAGACAAATGAGACATTAGGTTTCAAAAAATTCTATGCTGGATATGGAGATCATCTGATGTTCCAGGCGCCCCGGTCTGGCGATGTATACACCAGAGTATTTGGGATGTAACTCAAGACTCTTTGGAAAAATGGAATTGTCCCTAATTACTTTTTTGCCTTGCCAATGTTGTCTGCCAAAAAAGAAATTATATATATGTTACTAGTAATTACTACTTACCTGGTATTGGCTATTTCGTGTGGAGGGAATTGAGCCAATTATTTGTTTCTCATTTTCCTATCATCTGTTAGTTTATTGTAAAAAAGCTTCCTTTATCATATGTTAATTTTCATCCCTGGTCAAGTGATAAAAAGTTTTCTAGTAAAAGAAAATGACGTGGAATTCTCATTTGTCCAGCTATGGTTATCTGATACAATTTTTGTGTGGTTAAAAATTTCAGTATGTAGGGGTGTGTTCGGCGTCGGAAAATATTTTTTAGAAATTTTTTTCAATATTTCATGTTTGATTATTAAATTTTTTAAAAAAATGACTTCTTTGGCGGAAGTATATTTTATATTGATAGTCTTTTTCATTCTTCAACTCGCTTTATATCACCCCATAGTCCTATCCTGCTTCTACTTCTAATTAGTATTTATTTACTTTAAAAAAAATATTTTTTAAGAAAATACCTTTTGGAAAAACTTCATTTTTTCAATTTGTGCCCAACAAAAATTCTTAGTAATAAATGTATGAGGAAGGTGAAAATAATACATGCATATCATCATGTGTTTGAATATAGAATTTTTTAAACTTAATTATAATTAATTAATATATATTTTACTTCATTAAATTACTTAAATATGATAAGTTATATTTTATTAGTGTAAATATACGCTGCATGTATGCTTTTACTCCTTTAAAAGAATTTTTTGTCAAATTAGATGAGGAGTCCGAGATATCATTCATTTACTGATTTGGGATATTCTGTTCTTCACCTCCCTCTCCCCTCACATCTGGATCCAAACATTTTCGATCTAGCGTGTGCATATTCATAGATCAGAAATATTTCCACCCTCATAATTGTTCGGTTTTTTAAAAGCCCATATTGAATCCAATTCTGCTAACATATCAAATTAGATTTTGAATGCAACTCTCTAGCTCTGACTCTGATAACATGTTAAATCAGATTTTGAATCTAGTTTTTACGGGGTAAATTAAGCCAAAATCTAATTTGACACTTTTTCTCTCACGCGAAGAAATTAAGTAAAAAAAATGTAAATAAAATTATTTACTATGGTAGACAAAGGAGAAACATACACCAAAATATTTGTAAGTACCAAATGCTACCCACAATGATGGATCGATTTTTATGGGTATGAAGAGTAGTCACACCAATGCCAAGTGAAATTATAATTATGATTTAACATAAGAGAATCGTATTAATGTAATTACCAAGACTTACGATGCCTAAGTCATAATTTTTATTTTGAAAAATATAAAAATAAAAATATAAACAGGCAAAAAAAATTAATTTTTTTTTGTTATTTTCATGATAAAACATTACAACAAAATGAAAAATTGAGAAAAATAATTCATTTTCATTTGTAAGAGATGTAGAATCTTTGATTGATATGTTTTTCTAAAGTAAGTTTGAGACATAAATTTTGTGTTATAAGTCATAGCTAAGCAATCTGCATGGAACTAATAATTGGAGGACCACAATAGCAAATCTTCAATTTCATATTTTTTGTGATGCTCTATTATGTTAATAATTGTAAGTTTAAATATTAATTTTGTTAATAATATTGGATAAAGTTCATTGTTATATATAGGGGATACGACGGATATAATAAAAAATTCCTTTGCCCACAAAGGCGTGGTTGAGTGGTTGAGAGGTGGGTTTTTCACGTGCGAGACCGGGGTTCAAATCCAGCCTCTTTCTGTCACTCAGTCATGAGCTCGTTGCACGGGAGTTGCCTAACATGGTTTACATCTTCTATGTGATTTGTGAGCTATTGCACAGTGAGCAACCGGGGGTTCCAAAAAAAAATTTCCCTTAAATCTTAAAAGTTTTAAATCGCATGCTTTATATAAACACTCAATATCTTTTTAGTTAAAATACGCAATTGATGTGCTTGACTTTTTCTTTTTTGATAAGAGAGAGGAAAGAAATAAAAGAAAAAGATATTTAAAATATTAGACAAAAAGATAAAAAAAAAAGATGAGGAACAAAGGAGGTTATCTCCTTAAGCTTTTTGTATTTTGAATTATGTACAACCTTTTTCCCGCGTTCGCCATCAATGTTTACAAGGTTAATTTTCACGCGTTTATCGTATTTTTACAAGAAATCAATGTTAGGATTAATTTTGACGCGCTCACCAATAATGTTTAACAAGGTTGATTGATACCCGCTTACCATAGAAATGAACAATGACACAATCTTTTAATACAATGCCTCACCACATAATAATTTCTCTCTTCTCTCTTTCGATTTTCGAATACACAATAAATTGCTCACAAATCAAAATAGCGAATATTCTGAATAATCTTTCCTCAATACAACAACAACGACACACCCAGTCTAGTCCCACGAAGTGTGGTCAGAGGAAGGTAGAGGTACACAAACCTTACCCCTTTCTCAGATACAGAAAGACTATTTTTGATAGACTCTCACCTCAAGAATGTTACACCCCATAAATTCTCGACACGTAGATGACCTACTCGCATGTTGGTTAAGAGTTTTTGAATGCCATACATGCTAGGAAAGGCCCGGGGAAAGATCGGACAAGCGTCAAGTCGGCGCGTTGCAAATCAAATGCGACTTATAAATCGCATTCGACGAATGCGCCTTATAAATCGCATTCCATGAATGCGACTTAAAAGTCCCAAGAATAAAAGGGCCTCCCACTTCGATTTATTTCATTATCATTTCATAATTTCCAGAGAACACGCAGGGAAACAGGGAGAACGAGGTTTCTTGTTAATTT
>JACEIK010000114.1:156947-177646 GCA_018107945.1 Datura stramonium | reverse complement strand
CTTATTAGTTTTAAAATTCAAGAGAGATAATGAATCATGTTTTTTTCAATTCTACCCTTAATTTTAGTTTTAATTCTAAAATGTGAAAAGAATTATTATTGTATGATTTTAAAAAATTGATAAAATTATATTAATCAAATTATAATTTTTATTAACGAGCATGTAAATTTTATTTTAACAATTAAAACATAACAGAGTTAAGTAATTTTTATGGTCAAAGGGGTCCCTAATATTCCAAAGACATTTTTAACATTAATAAAAAGCAAATTAGCCCTATTTTACTTACAAACGTAGGTTCTGTCTCTTCCCCATCTCTCTCTGCCGTCCGATCTCTCTGTGTAAACACCAAAGCTACAATTCATCACAAAGCGCGCCAAATACAAAAAGGAAAAAAATTAACCTCGGTTTTCTTCTTCTCTACTGATTCACAAAGCAGAAGAACGAAAAAATTGAACAAAAAGCAAGAAAAAAATTCTGATCCGGTCAACTGTTGAGTAGCTAAGGTTAGGTCAGATTGTTAATTTTTTTGAATTTTGTTTTTTTTTTTGGCTTTGATTGATTGTATTTTATGGTTGTTGTTTTTGTGTTTTAGGGTTTTGATAGTAGTGTTGTTTGAGTATGGCGGAAGTTCCGGGGAGTCCAGGAGGTGGTGGAAGTCATGAGAGTGGTGGTGGTGGTGACCGGAGCCCTCAATCGAATGTGAGGGAACAGGATAGGTATCTTCCGATAGCAAACATTGGTCGCATCATGAAAAAGGCATTGCCTGCTAATGCTAAGATAGCTAAGGATTCCAAAGATACTGTTCAGGAATGCGTCTCTGAGTTCATCAGTTTCATTACCAGCGAGTAAGTGTTTGTATTTTCAGGATTTGAACTTTATGAGTTCTAAATTTTAGTATAGTGACGTTGGGGTTTAGTAACTGGGTTCTAAATTTGATTTTTGTACATATTTAGTGTAGTTTTTAATACTAATACAACATTTGAACTCAAGATACTGGGTTCGGAATCCATACGTTGGCTTGTAGCTCGGCCCCAGTAATTTTAGGAAAGTCGACATGCTTCCATATCCTTGGGATTGAATGGAACAAATATGGGTGGGAATTTCGTATAGTGTGAGCACATCCAGGTGTTTCGATGAAGAGCAAAGAAAAAAATACTTAAAAGAGTGACAGTATACACTAGTCAATACAAGTCAAGAGATTTAAGAGCTTCATATACATAAGGATTTATTCGAAATTTCATGTATTTTATAGTAGGGGCAGATTTGTATGGAAGTGTGGGGTGCCACGACACCCAGATACCTCGGTTGAAACTCTATATGTATATGTTTATATGTATAAGAAATAGGATAAATAACGTTCCAGGAACCCGGAGTAACAAGGAAGTGCAAGGTGCCAGTGGCTAAATGTTAGGTTCCCCACCCTGGAGACTCTAGTTCGAATCTGATTAGCTTCACTTTTCAAAACACTTTTAGTATGCGGTAACCTCACACAGTCACCCCAAGCTGAACTCGACTGTAAAACTTAATCTTTGTTTGCCTCTTTTAGTAACTTTTGTTGATTTTCTTTTTCTTCTTATTTTAAGCATAAGATATAGTAAATCGTTTCCTTCCTCCTACAAATCTTCTTCTCTCCCTTTGTCAGATTTTTCTATATGTATAAGAAATAGGATAAATAACATTCATGGCACCCGGAGTAACAAGGAAGTGCAAGGTGCTAGTGGCTAAATGTCAGATTCCCCACCCTGGAGACTCTAGTTCGAATCTGATTAGCTTCACTTTTTTAAACATTTTTGGTATGCGGTAGCCTCACGCAGTCACGTCAACCTGGCCCTCGGCTGTAAAACTTAATCTTTGTTGGCCTACTGATGTTGATTTTCTTTTTCTTCCTTCTTATTTTAATCATAAGATATGACCTACAAATCTTCGTCTCTCCCTTTGTCAAATTTTAGTAATTGACCTTGCCCAGCTGCCTCAGCTTCTCCCTCGTCGTTGCTTCTTATCTTTAATTTTAGAAGTTTTGTTTATATTTAAATGGTTATTAAAATTCAAAAGAAATGGGTATGTTGTGTCCTGGTCCCGTGTCATAACACTGATTTGGAAAAAAAAGATCTTCTTTATGTATTAAAAGCTATGCTGGTAAGCTTAAGTTGATGTACTGATCTAAGCATGAATTTTTCTATATGAATATTATTTGTCCATTTGTCTGGTTGTTATTTAATCCAAGGATCTATCGGAAACAACCTCTCTATCACTACGAGGTAGGGGTAAGATCTGCCTACGTTCTACCCTTCTCAGATCCCACTTGTGAGATTACACTGGGTATGTTCTTGTTATTGTAGTATTTGGCTGTTTATTATAAAGATTATTTCTGTATTTATCTATACAAATTAAAAGATGAATAATTCGAACTGAAGCCCAAAATTGATCAAACTGATCAAATGTTTACTGTATTTGAAACATGTAAACAGTAACACGTCTTCTTTCAAAGCAGTGTGGCACCCGGAACCTCCAAATCATGGATCTGCCTCTGATTATTGTTTCATTGTACTTACAAATGTTTAAATTTGAATTGGTATTCTTGAATATCAGAGTTTATCTTCTAGAGCCTTACCTGTCATTAGAAAATTTATTGGAGTCTCTTTTTAGTCTTAAAATATGGTGGCATTCTAGAATTTTTTCTACCGTATTCTCTGCACATGTTTTCTATGCTTATGAATACAACTTAAATGATTTTCCATCTTTGTTGAAAATAATTTTTCCTACCATGTTCTCTGCACATATTTTTTATGCGTATGGATGCGACTTAAATGATTTGCTATATTTGTTTAAAATACTCACGTGTTGTAAATTTTCTGGTGCTTCTCCATTTATGAGTTCCAAAATTTTGTAAACAAGAACCAGACTGTGATTGTAACTATTTTGAACATTTCTAACATTTGCCAAACAATATCCTCTTATGAAACACTAGAGGTGGGGTTTCTACATACTGTTAAATAAAAGAGATGCAAAGAAGCCTCCAGCCTTGGATCGGATGATATCTGAAGAGGATTGTTTACTCGTTGCAAGAGCGAAATTGAGTGTTTCTTATCACGGCCTTGAACAGGCTTTTTATTTGGTAGGTAATATCAATTTGGTGGGTAATATCGATGAAGCTACCACAAGGACTATGAACTTAGATATGGAGAACTGTTCTTTAGTAACAAAATCTAGCTATCAACATTCTAAGGAAGCAAGTTCTGAGTTTTAGTGAGCGGTGTTATCGAAGGTGAAAAGCGTGGACTTTAATGAAGAAAGGCTCAACTGAAAAAAAATATACAAATATGGATGTGTAGTCCAAATAATTATAAGCGTGAATAACAAATATACGGACAAAGAAATTTAAAAAATTACAACAAAGTGACATATCAACGGATTAGTATTGCCTCTTAGGGGTTACACTCATTGACAAGGAAAAGTATGCCTTAGAGCTTTGATGACGACACTAAATCACCCGTGAAGCAAGGTGAAGTGCTCAACATGTTTTGCGTCTTGTTTAAGGGTTAAACGCGTCTTTGGCAATATATTGTTAGAGTTGTCAAATACTGAAACACACAACTCCCTATGGCCTATCCCCTGTGTGCTTGGCCTACTCCCAGTCACTGCTCCTCATTATCTCTCTTTGCCTATACCCCTATATCCTTTCTATAAGAGCCAAAGGAGCACTGTGAGGATCTAGAGATAGGAAACTGAGTCATTTGATTTTAGAGCAGAAAGAATTGAAGGGAAGAGGAATTGAAGATTTATACTAATGGGAGAGAAACTTCTCTCTTTTGATGATACAAAAGAGTAACAAGAGAACAATAAGGGTTGTTGTCCTTCTGTCCTCCAAAATTACTGTCCTCCAAAATTACATAGTTTAGCAACTACCCGAAAGTCAAAATTTTGTTATTTTTGTTCAACGGGTCTTGAAATTTTCACTCTTTTTATTTATTTCTTTATTTATTATTATTATTGTTCATGGCACCATTGATAATTCATGGGTTACAACTTTAAATTGTTGTGGACTTGCTCTAGCTTCTATAATGGTCTCTTTTTCACTTTTCTTTTCTAATTATGCAGCAATTTTCTTCAATTGGGCCTTGAAATTTTGCGCTTTTGTTCTTTGCTAATATGAACTGCTATGCTTGCTTTGAGATTTTTGGTATTCAAAAAATTTTATTCAATAGTGAATTGAATTTCACATCTTTTCTTCATTAATTGATTCTTGAGCATCATAAAGTTCGATGTGGGTTGGCAATTTTTCGTTGAGGAAAAGGCATAAGTACTCTGAGTTGTATCCAAAGTTCCAGGGACACACCCTATCCTTACTGGGATCTTATTATCCCTAAATTTTAAAAATAGAATAAATATCACTTTAAGTGTTGACGTGGCATAGAAAGCCAATTTTTGGTAAATAGTGAAATACACACGCACTGCCACATGTAATTTCCAAAAAGTTATTTTTTTTAAAAATCAATTTCATTTTCCTTCCTTTTTTGTTTTCTTTTTAAATGTAAATAACCCACGGAACAAAAAAAATGGCAAAAGCATATCCGGATTTCTATGAAAAGAGTCAATTTTTACACAGAGAATATTCCTTAAGAAATTATGCCAAACTATTAAGATGAAAATATCCCTTTATATTTAGAAAATGAAAATACAATTGCTATTGTTATTGTATGAACTTGAGAAAGAATTGGAGGTGCTGAGCTGATTCGAAGGTTGTCGATTTTGAGTTGAGATTCAAGTGAGCAACTCATTCTAGATCCTTAGTTGTTGCTGCTGAGATTTGAATATGGAGAAACAATTTCTAATCCACCATTGTTGTGCATTGAAAAAGCTTGGATGTACAAAAATGGGTTTGTCAAAATTCTTGGTTGTTGACCGACTGATTACTGGATTTTGGTAATGATGTTGTGAAGTTGTAGTTGAAATTTGAGCTTGACTGGTGCTGATTTGGTTGAGTTTTTGTTGAAATTTGAGCTCTTGATAATGAGTGATGAATTGGGATGAAGAGCGCTATGTTTGGACAAAGAGCTCTTGAAAATGGGATTGACACATGGCCATTTCGTATTAGTTAGAGCATTTTTTTTAGGTTCCTACACGCTTAAAGGAGGTTTTCTCATGTCTGTTGCAAAGACACAAGGAAAAAGTTTAGGGGTAATATGGCCCCATAAAGGTAAGGTGTGTGTCCCGAAACTTTGATCAGGTTGGGGGTTACTTATGCCTTTTTTTTCCTTTTTCTACTGCTATGCACTTTCTCTTAGCTTCTACATTGGTCTATTTTTCCTCTTCTTTTCATAATATCCTGCAATTCTTGTTCTCTTGGTCTTGAAATATTCTGTTGTTCCAAGATTGTACAATTGATGATGCATAAGATTAATATTCCTAGTGCTATGCATTTTGCTCTCAACTTCTTCATTGGTATCCTTTCTCCATTATTTTTTCAAAGCATCCAACAATTTAGTTCCATTTGGTCTTCAAGTATTGCTACTTTGAACTCATTCTTTTACATTTTTTGTTTTTTATCTGCAATTGGCAATGTATGGGGTGCAACATTCCATTGCTACGAAATTTCTCTGAGCCTGTATCTTGGTCCCTTTACCTTTTATTTACCAAATTAATTAACAATGTTGGAATTTGGAAGAGTGAAAGTATTGTTGGTATAAGGGCCTAAGAGGTGAGGAAGAGAGGCTGCATGAGGGATGGAAGAAGAGAATATCCAGAGGCTTTTGGGGGGAGGGAAGAAGGCGAAAGAGAAGGGAATTATTGGGCCCACTATGTGTGAAGGAGGAATTTGGAAAAGTGTACATCTACATGTAAGTCCATGTAGCTTAAAGAATAGCACCAGCTGAGTTTAAATGGTCTAGGTTGAGGCCAGTTAGCGAAGAAGGGCAAATATGATACAAATGGGTAACAACAAGGGTATTTTTGTTGCCAACTTTCAAGGGGGTCAAAGTTAAACAATATCAAATAGTTGAGGGGAAAATTTGGACCTTTTCCCTAGTTCTTATTGATGTAAAAGATAGTAAAAAGTGCTCCATATAACAAAAAATGTTTGTCTATTTTTTTTCATTGTGTTCTTTTCTTTACTGTATTCTTTCTTTAGATTAGAGAATTTTTATGTGATATTTTACTCTTTCTACAGATATAGATATTGCTGTTTTAATGGTCAAGGCGTGAATTCCAATCCAAATATATTCACTGAGTCTTTGAGTGAGGACATGTATATAGTTGCATATGTTAATAGATGATTCCAAATTGAAATAATGTTGATACGTAATGGTTCTGAGATAGCAGCTTTCTTGAACGTGACATCGACATTTATGAATCGACATGGAAGTTGTAGTTTAGGCACATGCATGTGATTTCAACGCGTTTTCTGTTCTTTTACAGGGCAAGTGACAAGTGTCAGAAAGAGAAGAGAAAGACGATTAATGGAGATGATTTGGTATAAGTAATTGACCACCTTAGGATTTGAGGACTACATTGAGCCACTAAAGGCCTATTTGATTAGGTACAGAGAGGTAATTGCAGTTCCTCCTCATTTACCGGTGATAATTAAGCTTTGATTATATGAAGAGATCTTGATGTTCTTGTACACGTGTTTATCATCGACAACTAAAGAGAGACGGAACAGTTCTTTTCTGTTCATCTTGAAGATTGTTGTGTATCAGTGGTCTTTATAACCTCCGCTGTAGTTTCGAAAACTTTTTAATTTGACCCCGTGTTATCCAATTATCTACTGATCAGTGTCTCTTTTTCTGTGATTGAATTGTTCATTTGCTGGGCTATGGGTTAATCACGGTATGAGATGGAGGTATGCATTGCTTCCTCGCATCAATGATATACAGTTGCTTATTGTCTTTACTCTGATATGTCACTAGCTATGCCCTGGGGATTTAATGTCAGGAGACACCAAGGGATCTGCTAGGGGTGGAGATACGTCTGCTAGAAAAGATATAGTTGGAGGTCAACTCGGTTCCAGTACACAGGTCTGAGTACCAAACTCTCTACACCATGTTCTGGTATTTTAATCTTAACAGAATTAAGTATAGAGGTGTTGAATTCTAATTTTCGTGGAAAAATGGCAGTTTGTCTATGATGGGTCTTTTACGCAAGGCTTAGACTATGGGAACTCCCAAATGTGAATTTCTGAGTAAGTGCTTCTTCATTCTCTCCCTCCTGTTGCAAGTGTTTAGAGAAATAAGAAATAGACTTCTGTCATGAGCAAGAAATGATAGTAAAGTAAAAGAAACATAATATATGTCGGGGTGTTGTTTTCCAGTTTGCTATGCTTACCGATTTTATTTCAGTTTGCACATCATAAGAGATCTTAAAAAGTCATTTTCTTCTGTTCATTTTGTAAGAGGCCAAGAGATCTCTTACTTCCTTTTTAGATAATTTTGCTTCTATGTTGCTGTCTCGATAGTTTAATCTAAATGCTATTATTTTTTGGTTGATTTGGTAAGAACAACGGTGCAGATGCGAGCATCTTCTGCGTTGTGATCTATGTACTAAACCATTCAATGGTTGTGCTGATATTTATTCGAAAGCTCTAAGAACCGAAAGAGTATCCTGCAAATCTTGAATTTAAGCCATACAACAGAACGTTTTGTTTTCTGAACTTCTCTTCAAGGTGCTTTGATGATGCTCTGTAAATGCAATTTGGCTTTTATTGTTATAATCTGTTCTTCCTTTTTTCTGCAAATTCGTTAGGTTCTAAGGTTGAGTGACCTTAGCTTTTTGTATGAAGTTATTTTTAAGATATTGCTTTTGGAAGTTTGCAGAAATATTCTAGGTGCTTTTCTGATTAGAAATAGTCATCGTGGGCAACTGTTATGCCTGTTTGGTCAAGTTTCTGGGAGGTCAAAAATCTTTATTTTCATCAGAAAACGACTTCTAAAAGATAAAAGCGCAAGTAATAGTAGTAGTTTTTTCGTCAGTTGGGGAGAAACCATGAACATACTCTAATACAATGAACAATACGACCCCTTCACATATAAATCGTCTAAATAGTAACACAATAATAATAACATACCGGTATAATTTCATTCCACACGTGGGTTTGGTAATAGATCTTATCATTACCTTTTGTGAGGTAAAGAGGTTATTTCTCAGACTTTTGGCTCAAGAAAAGTGTCATCAGAGTAGGATAGAAAAGAAAATAATGACACAAATAACAAAATAAAAGAAAGTAAATTGTGGATGATGTGTAATGGCTGAGCTCATCAGAGCTGGACTGCAAAAAGGAAGAAATGGTGATGAATATGTTGTTATGAAACAAGTACCAAACAAAAAGTAGTTTCGAAATAAAAACAGTAGAATAAGCAATATACCAAGAAACGTCTTTTATAGCTCTCCAGATGCTCCTTTGGGTCACGTTTAGTTACTGTATAAGCCTCAATTTGTTCATCCTCCTGCAGAAAATACACCATACTACATCAAAGTAATGTGTAGTAATAGTTGTTATCTGCATACAATGGAGAAGGGCAAACCAGATGCACGAAGCATCCCATCTTCACGCAAGGTCCAGGGAAGGGCAAAACCTAAAGGATAATGTAGCCTACACCCATGCGAGCATCAATGGTGGCTGGTTGATTCCATCGCTCAAACTTGTGACTGTGAGATGGAGCCGTGGATTTCAACTTTATGGGTTCTAAATTTTGAAAATGACGACTTCAAGTGCAAATAACTATTGAAAATGGCAGCCCGGTGCTTTAAGCTCCCACCACGCGGGGATCCGGGAAAGACTGACCACAAGAGCATTAAATGCTGCCCTACCTCAGATTCGTTTCCACAGCTTCGAACCTCAGACCCTCCAGGTCACATAACATTAACTTTTACTAATTACGCCAAGGTTCCCCTTCAAGTGCAAATAATTTTGGCTCTAAATTTCTAATAAGTGTACATATTTAATATTTAATAAATTTATCAATACAAATAAACTGTTTGAGCAAAAGTTACTGGAATTTGTCGACGCCAGTGAAGGCTTCTACCTCCGTCCCTCTCAGACTCCATATGGAGCAACTAGTTGCTCCAAGACCTCCCTTGACACACAATGAAGAAAGATTGCATTTAAAAAACTTCCACATAAAGTGGCTTAGAAATGAATGTCATGTCATTGTTGAGCGTTTAGCATTACAGTCATTATGGTTTCTGGAATAAATGAACTTCAACAAATGATACAACATGTCTGATTGGATGATTCTGAATCATATATGCTTTATTATAGAATGAGATTTAAGTGGGCATATAATTGTATACACACCCAATACCTTTGACATAAAATTACAGGTTGGCATTATAGAACTCAAGCAGAACATCTTTATAAAATTGACAGAAGAAAATTCCAGTAATGGCTTAGAGATACACAATGTTCTAGCATTGCAAGTGATTTATATTTTGGTATATAACTATAGTTAAAAATTTACTTGGTATCCAAAGTATTCTATTGACAGAGTATCAAAGAAAAGGTAACCGGCAATACCTTTGATCCATGCTGCAAGTTTTGTCCTGCCTTTTTGTGATATCATAGTTTTTCACCGAGCAAGAAGGCTGGAATCTTTTCAATGAATGGCGCATAAGCTATATCCACCTGTCCGTTACATATATAAGGCAGTAAATAATGGAATACACGGCATAATTTTGCTTCATTCGCTGCATTCACAGAAAATTATTCTTATGAACATTAACTGCAGATTTCACCTTTTCACTTACTAATCCATCTATAGATAGTTTGAACAGCTGAAAATAAGAGATGGATACTCACCAGACTGAAAGTACCAAGAAAGAAAGATCCATCAACAAACTTGGAAAGAGCAGTCTCAATGGAATCAAATGCTGAAACTACACCAATTGCCTCAATCTTAAAGCTTCTATAGCAAAGCAAGTATGTAATTATATAGGAGTTAAAAACTTACTGGCATCATTTACTCTGTCTTCCTTCAAAGACGAAATTACAGCTTTGTAAAAGGAGTCAAAGAAAGGGAGAACAATTCTTCATGTAATTCTCTTCTTGGAAGGATCCTACATTGGGCGAAAGCACACAAGTTGAGAGACGGGAAAAGTAGGAAAATCTCAAAGAAAAATCCTATCAAGAACTTACATCTGGAAAAGCGGAAGGTCCTTCAAAGTTACTGTCAATATATCTAATGAGATCCATACTTTCCCTTAACTTCATTTTTGTATTCCAGTGATGGTACCTGTGCAAGAAAAGAATTTAAGTTCTAGGAGTAGCACACAAAAGTGACAGTAAAGTGTAATGCAATGAACTAGTGTGTATAGTTTGCCACCTAAACCTGTCAATTAGCAGACCTAAATCTACTCATTTACCTTTGATCTATCAATTATTCAAAGATAAGCTAAACTTTCCCTTCTGGGGCCTTTTAATTTAACTAATTTGAAATTAACTAAAACTGGAAGAGTCTAATGTTGTACAGAAGCGAGCTAAAGCCACAATGAGTCCTTGCCATCTGAATCAGTTCTCTAAACCCACGAATCTCTATCTGGCTCTGTTATTATTAGTGGTATCTGTACCAAGGCAGTAAGTAGAGATATGCAGAGAGGGGACATTTTCTCTTTAATAGTAGGGGGTTCTGTGGTTCTTATGCTGCTGCAAATTTCAAAGTTCACGATATGTAAGCAAAATGATTGACGGCCCCTTAGATCGCAGATAAAGATGTCTTCGAAGGGAATTTCAAATACAAATACACACACGAGAGATGCACAAAGAGACATCATTTGGTTTCAACTCATCGTTTAGGAATCGATAAAGCAGGTTTGTAGATTTGCTGTGCTAAAACAACAAGAAGGCCAGCGAATTCTACTACGGATAAAAGCTCTAGCCTGGACTTAGGAACTTCAAAAAAAGCAGAGACTATAAACCATTTGAATAACTGTCACCGTTTATTTGAAACAGTAATGTCACTTTCACCTTATTTGCTGGATAAACCTTCTCCCTTGTACCAATCTGGCCTGTTCCTTTAGATCAATAGGAACCAACATAATCTTTTCCTGCAACCCTGATCACATACAAGAATATGCATCACTAACTTTATAGGTAATGAAAGGAATTCAAGTACACACTAAATTTAAGCAAATTTCAAATCAACAGTTGCTCCATACAGACTCATAATTTCTAGCAATCCACGTACGTTGGGCATATGGGCATGAGTAAGAGATATAAAGCCTTCAACCAAGAAAATGAATAAATTGACTATCACAAGAGAGATAATAACTAATATATCAGGCTAATTTGACATATGGTCACTGAGTTTTACCAACTATAACAGTAAAGTCACAGAACTGTTTTATTTGTCACAGCTTTACCTACTATAAGAATGAAATCACAAAACTATACCCGCTATAACAATAAAATCAACTTGATGTGTAGGTTTCACTTTATAGTGGATAAAGCTTAGCAACTTTAACGTTATAGTGTATAAAGACCAGTAACCATATTTGGACTAACCATATTATATCCTACAACAAATTTTATACTTCAATGGATAGGTATTTGTACTTCATAGAGTAAAGTTTAGTGACTTTATTATTAAGCATAATACATAAACAAACACACAAACTTGACCTCAGCTGACAAGTAAGCACTTAACTCGTTCCTCACCGTGTCTCGTGGACACCCGATATTGATGTGGCGCATAAATTTTGGAGGTGTGTAGATAATCATGTTGTAAGTTAGAGTATTCAAATGACATGGAGATGAGTTGAGGTGTTCAGATGTGCATAATCAAAGTTGATACTTACTTGCCAATGAGACCAAATTTGAGTGCGTTTATGTATTATGCCTTATTATTATAGGTATTAGTTACTTTAACATGACAAAAGAACAGTATATAGTAATTTAACCATATTATAAACTACAAAGAAGAAGAATAGAAAGGCAACAATGACATTTGAGCCAAAAGAAAGGAGCAATAAAGTAAAGAAGCAACTAACTTTGGAGTTCCATCAAAGATTGCTGGTGGCTCTGAAGAGGAATCATGGCAGAAGGAAGCACCTCTCTGGAACTTCTGATCAAACAAGGAATTTTTATATTTGATTGGTCAAAATATTTTTAAAAAAATAATCTCAAAGTAAATAAGCAACTTACAAATCAAAAAAATGACTTTCCTAATAGGAATAGGAAAAACAAGTTCCTCCCCACCCTCAACGCCCCTAGGCCCCATCCCAACCACTCCATCCACGCCACCGCCCCATCCCAGAGATGGTGCTAGACATTCTGCTTACGGGTTAGCTTTGACACAGATCATGTATTCCTGCTAAAAAATTCACTTAATATGTGTAAATAATTTATTCAAAACTTAGTAAGAGGTCTTTTTCAGAATCGAGAACCATAAATTCAAAAGTCTAGCTCTAGCCCCCTATAGTATTTCATAAATTACATTTATAAGCTCTTGAAACAATGTTTTCATGTTCACTTATCAAACATAAAAAAGGGGAAATTTTCAAAAATATGCAGCCCAATATAAAATATTGTACGTAGCTAATATACAATACTATGCAACACTATAACTGGCAAAAAGCATTACACATAATATATCAGTCTTGTATATAAATATATAATAGTATATGGAAGCAAGCTTATACACAAATATGATCTAAATCACGTAACAAACCTGTACATGGGGCTACCTGGCGTAAATATTTTCTCCCCAGAGCATAATTTCCCCCCGCCCCCCCAAAAAAATAATAATAATAAGAAAACAACTTATTTTCGACAAAAATTTTACATGAAAAAACATTTTGCTTCTAGCCAAACACACCCTACAAGAATACACCCAGAAAAAAAAAGCAAAATATTGGGGAAAAAGAAAAGTACCCGGAAGCCATTACTGAAAACAGTTTAGTAGGTAGAGCACAGATTCTGTGACTCCATTTGAATGGGTGTTTAGCATTAGAGAAAGTAAAAGAGAGAGAAGTGGATTTGGTCCTTGAAGGAAGAACAATGGGAGTGATTGAAATTGGGATATGAATTAGATACCCAATGCTTGAAGCTGCCATTTTCTCCTTTGGGTTTTGTTTCGGTTCCTCAATGGTTAGTGCATTATACTCCTTATCTTCCTCGTTTGTTGGGGAAATTGGTTATCCCGTATAACTAATTTCGAGTTGAAATAATCTTTTATCCCAACCTCAGCTCCAACCTCAATAGCACAAGGAATAAATAGCTCCGAAATTAATTATTAAACGAAACTTTATCTCAGATTCGACGAATAAAATTGGGGAGTAACAAGGTGATTAATAAGTATGGAAGAATAAGCGGTAAACACTTAACTATCAAACTAACCTTCACTCAACCCGCCCTTCATAACTTTCTATATAAGCGCCACAAGCTTTAGCCAAGCCGCCACGCCCTATATAATCACCTCCCCTATACTTCTCCACTTACCTCTTTCTCTTCTTCAAGAACCATCCATGCACAACCACACCTTCACATCAGCATCCACGCATCTCCTCTACACATGTCCAAACCATCTCATCCTCATTTTTCTGCAGATCTCATCCTATTGAGGCTTACTCCTACCTTGTCCCGCACATCTTTATTCCTA
Organism: Datura stramonium; assembly: GCA_018107945.1. Lineage (NCBI taxonomy): Eukaryota > Viridiplantae > Streptophyta > Magnoliopsida > Solanales > Solanaceae > Datura > Datura stramonium. The sequence continues at coordinate 164,060 of JACEIK010000114.1, read as the reverse complement.
ATTTCCATTCTAATACGCCCACACATCCACCTCTAACATCTTTTTCTCCGCAAGTTTTATTTTCTTAATATGGAAGTTATTGATTGGTCATGGCTTGCTCTGCCTAACCACCCCCTCTCGTAAAACTTACCTTTAAATTTTGATGGCACTTTGTTATCGTTTGGACTATAAATTAGCTAAAAATTATAATCAACCTAGTAATAATATTTACTCAAAATATTTTTTACAAAAAAATAAGTCAACAATAACAACAACAAATCTAGCTTAATTCTACCATAGAGTTTGAGTAGATAGTGTATATGCATAATTGCATATCCTATCCCTATTTTAAGCGACTAGATAAGACTATTTTCGATACACTTCCTCTACCAACCAACGAATCTACAAAAATAAGTCATTTTTTGAAAATGTCCCTATCAAGCAAACACGTACTAACGGTTTGTTTGGTATGACATAAATATTTCAAAAACACAAAATTCATGAAATACCCCAAATTTCTATCCTAGCACAGAAGATAAGGTAGCACAAACATTCTGCATCATCCCTCGTCTCAAGCCATAATCAATGGAGGCTACTTTATTCTCCTTACCCTCCGCCTCCTCTCCTCACTCCTACCCCTTTTCCCTGAAATCCCACTTCAATAATCCTTCATAGTCCCCGCCTCCACCCCAATTCCCAGCTCAAACCCAAACCCAGAACTCTAATTATCAGGTCAGCCATTAGCAGAACCAAGAAAGAAGAAACAGTCGAAACAGTGAAGCAGCAGCTAGAAGATTGCTACCTCTCTTGGCTGGAATCAGTTACAAGGGTCTAACTGTTAAGCACCCAAGAACTCAGGTCTCAACTCCCGGAAACCACAAAGCTTCTTGTTGCTAAGAACACTTTGGTTCTCAAAGCAATTGAGGGGACCAAATGGGAAGCATTGAAACCGTGTATGAAAGGAATGAATGCTTGGCTTTTTGTTCATAGTGAAGAAATCCCAGCTGCTTTGAAACCTTATAGGACTTTTCAAAAGGAGAAGAAATTGGAGGAGAATGATTTTTACTGGTGGCGTTTTCGAAGGGAAGTTTTATGGGCCTGATGAGTCTAAGGTGCTTCGAGACTTTGCCTACAAGAGCAGAGATTTATGCAAAGCTTCTTGGTCTTTTGAAAGGACCGGCTTGTAGCTGTTGTTGGGAATTTATTCAGGCTCCAGCAAGGAATTTGGTTATGGTGTTTCAGGCTTATGTGTGTAAAGAAATTGGAGGAAGAAGGTGGAAGTCAATGATTTGTTGTTATTCTAATTGGATATGGTACGTTAATGTTATGTTAATTTGATTCAGAATTTGAAATTTTCTGAAAGATGGAATTTTGTAAATTCATATTTTGGTAGAATGGTAATTAATCACTGCCAATTTTCTTGATTCGTGTCCTCGTGTTAGGCGGATAATTGTCATTTTCACTTTCCATTATCTGTGATCCAAGAAAATAGTTTGTCTTCCTGCCCCAGCTCATTATATTTGTCTAACACAGAAAAGGCAGCTCGGTGCACTAAGTTCGCGCAATTTGCAGATCTTCGGAAAATGCCGACCACATTGATCTATTATAGGCAACCCATTCCTCGATATGAGAGGTTGTTTCCGGTTTGAATTAGACCTCTCTCGGTCACACGAGCAGCAACTCTTACCATTGCACCAAACTCTCTCCTTCCTATATAATTAAATAGAAGAGTAAAATATTTTACAAAATCCTACTCCTTTGAGATGCATCTTCCACTTTGTAATTGAAAAGGCTGAATCTTCTCACTTTGTCGCTCAATACTTTACCTCCACTTTTCCCTTTCCAGCATTCCAAAAGGGAACTATAGTTTGGTGTGGCTATATTCAAGGTTGATAATTTCTCTTAAAAATATTCGTGCCTCTTGTTTGAGGAAAATGGATTAGTTGCTATGATGGATGAACAAATTTATCTTAGAACTTCAATGTTATTTACTGCAATTAGTTGAAGTCCCTTAGAGATATTTTTTACAGACAAGGGAGCAATGGCGTTTATCTGGTGCTTTAAGCCATCTGGTTTTGAATGGGTGAACAAAGTTGGGTTTTGTTCTATCTCAAGGCATGCCTATACTTCTGCTTTAGAAAGTTACGTCCTTTGAGGTTTCGGATTTTTGGATTCTCTAGATGGTTAAGCAAATGTTGTAAGTTGAATGGTATCTTCAGTAAGTGAAGAAACCTCAGTTTTTTCAATGTCAGCACATACCTGATCGTTGTTGAGAAAGCCCATGTCTGTTCAAGGATTTGGAAATTCACATTCTGCTAAATGGTTTGCCATATGCGCTAAGTTTTATTATTGGAGACAAAAATTGAGATAAGTATGCCTTATTTGCAGGTTTAGACATGACAAAGTAGTAGTAGGTGTGCAAGAATTATTTAACATTCTTGATGATGCCAAAAATTTAACCTTTTGTTCTATGAGATGGACAGTTCTGGGTTGATGGTTTGCAGTTAAATAGGGAAAGGTATTCAGTCATAATGTGAAGAGTACGGACTAATCACAAGTTGTTACTTTGAACATTCTGCTCAGAAGAGATCTTACCTTGCACTGTGCTGCTTGTGTTTTATCTAATAAATATAGAACCAAGAAAATGTTGATGCTCATCAACAAAAGAAATATCATGTCCCTGTGTATATATTTGATGTTGATATTTCTCCTCTATTGCTACCCGCTATCAGTTCTACCTTCAATTGAAAATGATCTTCGCTTCCTTTCCAAATATTCACTTTTTTAAAAACATAGAACAGTTTCTGTCTTGATGGTATGTGTGAATTCATGTACATCTCGTTCTTTTTCTGTTTCTACCTTGCCAGGTTCCTCTGCTGGTTCTTGTTTGTCTTGCCATTCTTGCACTAAACTCTGTTTCAACTACTTTGAAGATAATCTATGCCATCTCAGCTGAAGTTTTCATCTCAGCATATATTTGTGTTATGAAAATAATTTTGACGACCTCTACAGCGTTCTGTTCCCTAGGTTTTAGTTAGCTTTCAAGAATGTTGCATGAACCTTTTGTATCTCATGAACATCTATACGTGCAGAAGGAGTAAAAGTTCCTTCTGCCTATCTAACTTATCTCATGAATAGAGGACTCCTTTCACAAAGCCTCAGTATACATATAAAGAAGGAGTTTAAATTTCAGGAGGATATGTGAAAGGGTTCTCAGCCTGAACATAGGGTTTACCGTACCTACGTCCCTTGTGTTATCATAATATTTTGTTACGTTCTACTGCTGTTTACGCCGGAATAAGAGGGTTCCACATGAGCTCCCGCTTCTGTGACACGGCAGGATTGCTAGGGAGTGGCTCCGAGTATAGATAGGATTATATCTACAGGGGTCATGCAAATACATAGGCCCTTCCATTTCTTTAAATGAATGGGGGTGGTTTATATGTTTCTCCGATCTATTGTCCCTTATAGAGGCAATCTACAAACTATTCTTGATGCATTATCAGGAGAAGAGAGATTTCAGTTTCACTAATGTGTACGAGTGAAAATTGACCAGTGGATGAACTGGAGGTTGAACATTAGAATTTGAAGCTGCAAGTCCAACTCATAGATCTGTGTAAATCTATGTTGCTTGGACTTTTACAAAATAAAGACAGAATCTGGGTGTCGATTCTTCAAAAATGCACTAATTTTTAGAGAATCCGACACATATCCGATTTTTAAAGTGTCCGAGTAACATAGGTGTAAATCATGAAATTGAGCAACTTAGGAAGTCTATTACTGCCTCTTAATGTCTTTTTCCTGTGTGAACTATGGTTGTCTTCAGAGAGGTTGAATATTTGCAAGAAAGAAAAAAAGTAGTATTTGAAGTTGAAATTAAAAAGTGGATATTTTTCGTAATGTACGTTTTATTTCTACGGCACAGAAAATTCCCCGGTCATCAGTTGGACTCAAGATCCGTTGGGATGATATATGTCTTGTAGATAGTGATACAAAAATCACTATTTTAGGAGATAAGAAATATTTCTCTTATTGGTGATAAAGAAGTCAATGTTAATACAATATATGGCAGTATAAGATTAATTGAAGGATAATTTATTACTTATCGGAGGAACAAAATTTAACAATTGATGATATCAAAGAAACTTGCTAAGTTTCAAAAACATTTGTCAAAATGACTATCATATTGAGACCACAAACGATGAAAAGAGTGAATATCTTTATATTATTATAATGATAAGTAAGAAATATGTGCTCGAAAAGTTACCAGCTCTTTATTTCGATTTATACTAGATAAGTATTAGCATGGTTGTAACACAAGTCATAGTAAATCAGAAGTTTACTAATTCAAATAATCTTATTATTTGACATGACCGATTGGGTCATCCTAGTTCTAATATGATGCGCAAAATAATTGAGAATGCATATAGGCATCTTTGAAGAATTGGAAGATCCTTCAATTTAAGGAGTTCTCTTGTGTGGCATGTTCTCAAGGCAAATTGATTACTAGACCATTAATAATTATAGTTTAATTAAATTTTCTGCATTTGTGAAATGTATACAGGGTAATATATGTGGGACGATTCACATATTGGCTGATTCACATATTGGCTACCATGTGGACCATTTAAATATTATATGATTTTAATAGATGTAATTATAAGATGGTCACATGTGCATTTATTATCAACTCACAATTCGATATTTGCAAGGTTGCTTTCTCAAATAATAAGGTTAAGAACATAATTTTTAGATTACGCAATTAAGACAATTTGTCTCGATAATTTTGGTGAGTTTACATCTCATATCTTTAATGGTTATTATATGTCAATTGGAATAATTGTTGATCATTTAGTTGTTTGTGTTCATACTCAAAATGGTCTAGCAGAATCATTGATCACTACTTATGAGAAAAAAAACTTCCTATTTCGACATGAGATCATGTTATTTTGCATGCAACAACTCTTGTGCTGATCAGGCCACAAGTTATCATAAAGTCTTCCCCTTATAATTAGCTTTTGGTTAAGAATCGAAAATTTCTCATCTTAAAATATTTGGATGTGTGGTTTATATTTTAATTGCTTCACCATAATGCACAAAGATCGGTTTTCAAAGAAGATTGGGGATATATGTTGGGTATGAATCTCTTTCAATTATAAAACATTTGAAATATAGGACTGGAGATTTCAGCATTAGGGGGAGAATATAAGTAGCTGAAAAAAGAGATAGATTGAAATGCATTATCACTATCTCGTTTAAGTCCTCGTATAAATCAATGTGAATTGAAAGTTCAAAAGATAATTTATTCGCAAATCAACTACCAGATGCACTGGTTTATCAAAAGTTACTAAATCTCATATTTCAATTGTTAATACTCCAATTCGAGTTGATGTCTCGATAAGACATCAATTAATGCAAATGAATCTAAATCATGCTTAAAATACGGTAAAGGTAGACTGATCGGTTACAAAGATAAAAATCCTCAAAAGAAAAAAAAACAATCAAGATGATCATAATACAAAGGAAGCTTCTCAAGAAGAGCAGCGAGACCAGTAACCTTTTTTTTTTTTGATTTCTCATCCGATGTTCAATATCTGTATTGAAACTCAAATTAAGCCAAATTGCGCATTGTATGACCCATTTTAAATGCAACGCTCTTAATAAAAATTTCCCCATATCTCGATCTCAAATTAAAAAAACTCTAATTAAGAGTTAAGAGGCCTCAACCATCGCATCACAACTCATGATTGATCCAATTTCCCTATGGCCAATCTATTCTAACTCTTCCATGGAATGACATTCATTACCAAAAGACTAAAATAGAGCTTCCAATTCTTCAAACATCATTTTCTCTTCCTCATACTTAACCAAGCATGCACAAGAAATTACATGCTAATTGTAAAGCAGAGGTGTTTTGCATCGGTTGTAGCTCAGGACAGCTAGTATTTGGAAAGCTCCATTCTGCAAAGTGGCACAGTATGTGAAATAGCTCATTTTTGCATACCAAAAATGACCATATCCTGTAGTTCAAATATCTTTATGTTAATTGCATGTATTATATATACATCTTAGTATNAAGTATATTTAACAGAATACATATATACCTACACCAATGTTTATGATATCATAACCTTGAAAATCATAAAGTGGCAACTAGCTAAGGGGGCTTACAAAACAACAATATAGTATATTGGGAGCCTAAATTAGTCACTGTAAAATATGTTATGGAACAAAATTTGAAACAGTGGGTGTGGGAAATTGCACAACTTCTGAGTGTGAAGTATTTCAACAGGAGTCAAATCTAATGCTTGTCCTCCTTGGGGATGTCCTTGTGAGGTATCTCCTTTGGTTTTGCCTTCTCCATTTCCCTACAGAAATATCAATGGCATGTTAGGTCCATATGATAACACAAACAGAATGACAGCAACTAATAATCAAACAAGCAAAAGTGAAGGATTCAATTCAAAGAGAAACAAATTAATCCGACGTGATCAGATAAGAAATAAGAGTTACATAATAAAAGATAAGATGTGCAAAGATTGAGATACAAAATAAGGAGATTGAGAGAAGACAAGAAATGATTAAGAAATAAGAAGTGGAAGGAGAAAGAGATATCGAACTAAAACGTACGCGTCAAGAATAAAATTCAAAAAATAGTTTTCTAGGGAACTTGGGCTTCTAACTGTAGAATAAAACATATTGTTTCATGTTATTATGCATTGAATTTTGCTGTGATATTGCCAAACTATTTTTGGATAACATACACAAGCTTCGTGGTAACTTTCGCAAAGTTCTCCTTTCCTTAGAGTGAGTTGGTCTTGAATGAAAGCGTGTTTCAATAAAATCGAGCTAAATATGTGATCATGGCAGTATACTGATGCATAGGTCTTCTTTACTTTACGGCCAGAAGACATCATCAGTGATAGAGATCCAATATTTACTAGCAAAATGTGGCAAGAACTTCTGGTCTATGCTTGGAGTAAGACTTAACACTTCAACAGCCTATCACCCACAAACTTATGGGCAAACAGAGGTGCTGAATAGGTGCTTGGAACCCTACCTAAGGTGCTTCTGTTCAGACTCACAAACTGACTGGCTTCTATTCTTGGCTACTGCTAAGTGGTTGTACAATAC
>JACEIK010000114.1:71709-135815 GCA_018107945.1 Datura stramonium | reverse complement strand
CTAGTAATTTCTTCCATACTTGTCATCCAGAAGTGCTTGTACAACTTGGGCACCCAGCAAAATATACATTTGAAAGTAGAATACATAAGATTGAAAGCCCTTTCGCTTTACACCATTCTACCAATTATTGTCTACTTCAATGAATAAGCAACTGAATTAAAAAATTATCACCTCTATTATAGTGACCAGTATTGAGGGCATTTCACATCTGGTGTCTCATATGAATCTGCATCTTTAGGCCTCTTGCATTTTCTCCTCCAATTGATGGCCATTCATTTTCTTCTGCTCCTCATTCACAGTTTTGGTGTCATTAATCTCCTCAGCCGGCTTTCCCTGTTTCACTCAATTATTTTTATACCGGATATTAGAACCAACTGTAGTTTTTCTGTAACGAAACAAAGAAACGAGAAGGCTTGTATATTTTTCAGACAGAAGAAATACTACTACAACTTTAACCGCCTACGAAAAGTCTGGGGTTATGTAACTTTCCTGCAAGATAATCTGCGGTTATTCTATCAAATGCTAATTCTTTAAACGGGATGTTTGCATCCCAGCTTCTTTTGCACTTTGGTATTATGTATGCGTTACATGGATATATTACACAAAAAAGCGGGAAAATATATTTGACAATTTCATATTAGTATTTAGTTATTTATCTATCATAAATTTGGAAGGCTGGAGTCCGGCATTTTTTAAAGTGCACATGTGATGTCTAGTAACTGCTAGAAAGGCACATGTGATGTCTAGTAACTGCTAGAAAGGCGATAACACAATCAACTAGATTTCATCCCTAAATTGGAGAAATTCAGGACATACCTTGCTACTGTCGCGCCAGCCAAGTCCAAACGGTCTTGAGAGCAAACTAATCTTTCTAGCAGGTATCTCTAGGGATGATTCTTGGTTGCTCCCTACAGGAGATGAAACTTGCTGCGTAGATCTATAAAAGAAGGTGTTCTTCCATGTTAGAAAAAATACAAGAAATGCATTAATAAAGGTAGTATGCTTTTCTTATTACAACACAGGCATGCAATTGTCCTTTGGCAACCAATGAAGCAGTTGCAGTAGCAAGTAAATGACTTAGTATGAAATAGTGCCAGTAAACAACACCATGATACCAGAGCATACAACAGTGTGTTTAATAATGCGACAAAATTAGAACATGCAAGCATGGGTATATACCTAGGAGAAGGTAGTACTTTCTCTTGTCCAGATTGGTACTGCAAGGTAGCCTCCAACATTGATTCTGCCATAACCACCCTCTTTTCCATCTCAGCGAGGGAAGCAATGGCTTCTTCATACTTTTCCTGCAGGTTGTTGCAATTACACACAAGATGTTCAACATATCAGCCAACTAATGTCATATTTCCAATTTAAATTCCCCCATCATGCATGAAGTCCTGAACTAGACAAGTTTGAGTAGAAAATCACAAAGAATCCGACCGAGAAGAATTCGCAGATTAAGAACTAGAAATCAAAATGTTTCACCAAGAAATTCGATCAAAGAAGAAACCTGTAGCACTTGAGAGGCTTGTCTTTGAGCTGCTGCATCTTGTTCAGCAAATATACGAGCATCTTCTGTTACCCTCTGTTCTTGCTCCACCCTCATCAAAACCTACAAAAAATGAATAAATAAACCCAAAATTGAAAGAAAGGGAGATTAGGAGATACTGTTATGCATCATCAAACAAGTGAAGAAAATTGTCACCTGAAGCATTGCATTCTCTTGTTCTTGCTTTGCAACAAGGGCCTCTCGAAGCTCAGCAACCTGTCTTTCTAATTGCTCGACCTGAGTCCAGTGGAAAATGTCAATGTTCAGATGTAATAGTGATAATTCAATTTTTTCAAGGAAAAGGAAGACGATATATGCCAAAAAGCAATCAACATATTATGGAGCAGAATACGAGGAAAAAAGACTATAAAGGAAATAAAAAGCTCTATGTTCAAATGCACAGCAGGTAATGGTGATGGAGTCAATTGTGCTAACCATCTAGAAATTCCTCAAGTCTTCTATGCATACTGAAATAGATGTATGGAAGCACATAGTCGCAGCAAGCCAAAAGAATTCATGGCACATTATGTTATTGATTGATGAATGTGGTTCAAGCTATGTTGCTCGGACTCTGCAAAAATGTCAATGGGTGTGTGTCAGATACTCCAAAAGTAGTGCATTTTTGGAGAATCCGATATGAGTGCGGCAACATTTTTGGAGAGTTCGAGCAACAGAGTGTTCAGTTGTATATTTCGGAAAGAAAGTTGCATTTATTTTCAGGAATCACGTTCAATCTAGGATACTGCTGAAGGCAAGAGCATACTTATAAAACCGCCATTTTCTTCCAATATCAATGTAAGCAGGAGAAAATTATAAGTGTTAGAAGAGAGAGAGAGAGAGAGAGATGGAATACGGATTAATAGTAGATAGGTTATTAGGTGGCTCCGCTTATACCAGCTCTATGAACAGGAGAGGCACATAAATGCAAGCTTGAAGGAATGGACTGGAAGCGGGATCATTCTTTTTCCTTTGTTTTGGGGGGTTGGGAGGAGATGAGCTGGGGATATGACTTCCTACTCTGAAGAAAACACATAATTCATTTATAAAGCAGCTTCTTAAGTACCCGTGCGCTCAACTGCCGCCTGTTATCCTGCTTGACCATCTCCATCAATGCTGTTTCCAACTCCTCAGCTCTGTGGACATGGGAAAAAATGAGAAAAAGGATATCAGTCCCCTATCAATATGAGATTTAGTTCCCTTAGCTTCCTATACACAAAAAGGTAAAAGAGTTCATCATTCTGAAAGCTCTCAAATTAGATTTGCAGCATAAGTTAAGAAATATTCAACTTTAATGAAACCTTTTACAGTTTAACTCCCTAAATGGACAATTGAACTGCCACTCCGCAAACATCATGATTTTCCGTTTCTTGAATGAGAGTCTTTGCAACATTTTCAGTGAGCATGAGGCTGGCAGAGATGAGATCAACTTGCCATTTCAGAAGCCTCCCTCGCCCTTAAGACAATTATAGCTGAATCTAAATACAATTTGAATAGTTAAATTTGCACCACCTTCCCATGCTATAATCTGGGCCCCCTGTCCCAAGCCTGAATCTTGACAGTGCTGCGGGAAGGATAAGAATAAGGAGAAAAGGTGGTCGAAAATCACAAGAGGCAGGATTTGGATGAGCAGAAAGGGGACACACATGGCCTCACATCTTTTTTCACTTCTTCCTTTTTCTTAAATTAGGAAAACGAGGTCATTGTCGATGCAGCCAAAATACAACATTTGGCTTCAGATATAGGTTACAGCTTGATTGTAACATAAAGCATACGGTTTTGAAATTTTACCCAAAAATGTCAGTAAGCTGTTTCAAAATCAGTACACTCATAAGGAGCAAAGGAAAGAGAACCTAACACTAGAACTCCAACTCTCCCAGGAATAGTTTGAGAAAAGTCAACCTGCACAATATTGGTCACTAGATAAAGCAGCATGAACACATGAAATATGCACCTGAGTTCAGCAGATTTTTTCTCCTCCAGCAACTTGGACAACTCAACCTTCAGCCAGACCACCTGATTCATGTAGTAATGCATGCAAAATAGATGGAAGTCAGAATTGTTTGATGACCAACTCAAACAATAGGTTCTGATATTGGGAATATTACTTTGAGTAATTCCAGAACAACTGATCATTTACTCACACAAACTTAAATGAAACAAAAAAGGATAAGACAGGAAAAATTAGAGTTGGAAGTAGGAATATAAAGGATAACAAAGAAAGGAAATGGAGGGAAATGAAGAATGAATAAATTAAAAAAAGAAAATAGAAGGAGAAAACTGGTGAATGCTTTACCTTTAGAAATTTAATCAACATTCATTTTCTTAAAGGTCTTACTTAGCCAACAAAAATGTGTCCCTAATGAACCCCGTCGCTTCTATTTCTCGAGAGGTAGGATTTTCATGTCTTTTGTTTAATTGATAAAAGGTACTGTATTAAATGTCCGGCAACCCGAGGGTGCTGTGAGGAATTTACAAGGAGTACCTCCATTACATATTGCGTAATGAGCTCAAAAAATCTATCATGGCCTCTATATCATTTGCAACTGCCATGTTACACCCAAAAAAAAAAACAGTTGGGATAAGCATCTGTACTTAGTATTAACTACAGATTCTGATTTGCTTTCAAAAATTATCACTGGCAGACATCAATCAAACTATCTTGCTTGGTATAGCTAATAGTTTTGACCTTGCATCATAATAGAAGTTATGTCGGAGAGAAGGTAGAGCATTAACTGTCACTTACACAATGCTGGAGTGTCATTAGTTAAAAAGACTATACTACAGCCAATGGCTATCTCACCTTTCATTAGGTAAGTTGATGTGAGCTTGACCTAAGTACCGCATGATTCCTTCAGGGTGCAAATAACATTTACTTGAGAGTAAACGTATATGTGATTGGTACAAAGTGATTCATTGGACATCTGTTAATGATCACAATCACATAGCACAGAACGGATTAGAGTTAGAAGGGAATTCATTGTCTTATCCTACACGGCTGTTTGAGGCCCTCCAGGTAAAGTAATGGTCTCCCAAGAGAAATACCCTTTAAGGGTCGTTTGGTTCACGGACTAGTTATGTAGGGATTATAAGCATGGGTTGTTTATGCGGTGAATAATAATGTAGGGATTGTTATGTGGAGATTGATTATTTAATGGCTTCTTGGTCTTTATTTACTCTTATCCATGTATTAACAATAAATGTATTCTTATTCCACATTCAATTCTGGAGCACATAGATTCTCATGTAACCTATGCAGAGGTTACTAAGGCTAACCAAATGCATTAAAATATGCTGCAATTATATTTTTCTTGCACAACCAACCAAAGATTAAATTATGCAGAATTTTATGTTGGAATTATTTTTGTTTGTGTCATAAAACAAATGGACCATAAATCCTCTGCCAAAGGTCATAATTTTTAGGGCATTCCTCTGAGATAAACAGATAATTCCACACTGGTGCTACAGTTATAAGTTTGTACACCGAACCAAAAAAACAGCTGAAAGAGAGAGGGAGAGTTTAACATTTCAAAATGTACAAGGCTTCATATTGTTTGTACAATGCAGACTGTAACTTCTCCCCAAAGCTCAAGCAACTTGGACAAAACAGTTAGATATGTCACCAGCCTATACCTAATTTCACAGTTTTGGACAAAATTGATGGTCATATTTTAACACTTATCTTTGAGAAGATACTTCTGGCTGCCTTCCTTTACTATCTGTGTTCAGAAAGTAGAACTATGAAACCTATTCACTTAATTGATGAACATCCCAAAACCTTACCCCCTTAATGGAAAACCCCCAAAACTGTCACCCTTTCTCCACTTATTCTACATTTTCCCTAATTCTCCGAATTGTTCAGCTATAAAACTGCTATAGAAAAACTTCCCGCACAGCCTCTAATTCTCAAAAAGAGAAAAAACCTTGATTCATACCATGACACGCCTGGAACCTTGGTGCTGCAAGCTAGTTACACATTAGCAAGCTAGATCACTTTTAAGTAAACAAGTTGCATATATCCCCATCACTAAAGGTTCAGAACCCCAATTTATCCACTATCTTTTTCAACTTGTTCCTACATCCGGGTCTTAGGTACGTATTGATTTGTAAACTAAGCTTAAATCAATTTGGTGTAAAGAAAAACTAAAGACCTTGCTTCAAGGATAGTCCTTAGTCCTAATAAAAGTTCCAAACCAGGAGAAGTTCACTTCAAAATGAGGCATCAAGCTCATTGCGCACTCCAGTTCTGCTTGATCAGCCAATTCCTTCCAAGTTGCCCATTTTATACAGTATTTACTTAGAGAGCAGTATCTTGCTCCAAAATCCTTACTTGGTTAATGATCATCCAAATTTCACCTATGAACACATTTTCTATATGAATATCTCTATGGTGCTGGAAAGAAGAACTAATTTCAGTAAATTCTGCCATTCCAGATAATCGTGTGAAACAAATTCTGAAGTCCCCATTTAAGCAACAAGAAGATAAAGCATGTAAACCAGGAATTATAAAAGACAGATCACAGAAAGAGGTGAAAGTTGAAAATACAGACTTCAATGGAATATGTATGGGAAAATAGCAAGAAAGTTACCTGTTCTTGGAAATCTGCGGCAGAATCTGTTTCCACGTTACCATTAAGACTCATGTAAAGTTCATCCACATTAGCAGATGCAGTATCTGGCCGAGATGCATCACCATTCATCGCTTCATCAGCTATTTTATCTGTTTCAGTGGTTCCAACAATTACAGATCCAGGATCATGCTCAAAACTGGAGAGTTTAGAAGCTAAACCCTGGCAGTCTCTCCAAACTTTAAGTCCTTTGAACCTCTCTTCAACAGCAGCCTTCACAGCCGGTCTATGCTTATTTCTTAGTTCTTCTAATCGAGCTTCATTAACATTTTGATATCCCATGCAGGCTGTCAGCACCAGTTGACTGCTATCGAATGTGGAGCCAGCAAGTGACTGCAGCAGGGTAACTGCATCCCCTGCGTCTTTTGTGGTAACTAATGCAGGTCCTGAATAACAAATAGGTCATCACTTTTGAGCTCTAGAACAAGAGAATTGAACAACAATGGCGAAGAAGAAAAGAAACTTGCATTAACACAAGGTTTAGAAACTTTCGAACTCTCATGAATTTAAAAAATTACCATAAAGCTCCATCAAAGCAAGTGCAGTGTGGAATAACATCACTCGGTTTCCTTCAAACAGAAGTACATCCCAGACTCTAAGGACTAAAAAAAAAAAAAAACATGAGAAAGGGTGTAAACAACCAGTAAGACAATTCAAGAGCCAAGAAGAAGGTTCAGACAATTGACCTCATATTGAATATCTCATCAACTATAAACCTTTAAATATGTAATATCAGCCATACTATAGATCAGAATTTTCAAGACAAGATAAACCAACTGACCACTTTCCCATGGAAGCATGTTCATAAATATGGAGAGGAACCATGGTCCAGTAACCCATGCTACCTGCACTCCCAGGTAATCAAGATGATTAACTGCACAGATGCATCAATGGGGAAGTCAAAACATGTGGCAAGCAATATAATCAATAGAAATCTGGAGAAGTAGCTTGAATTAAGAAAGTGGGAACAAGAGACATACCCAATTTTGGAAATTTCTCCCGCACCAACACCTCAAGAACAAGTTGATCAACCTGATAAGAGACAGTATAGCAAATAAAACTGTGTGATATCATCATATTTCTCATAATTCAATTTATGTGTTCAACAAATGAAGGGGAAAGTAATTGTATGCAGATGAAAATAGTGAACTACAGAAAGTAGAAGCAAAACTTGTTTGTTACCTGACACTCTATCATCTCTTCTGAGTAATAGCCATCAAAATAATCATCGAGAATAGCCACTAGAGTCCTGTAAGTTTATCACCATTTTTATTCCACAGGAGTGAAACGCATTTTGCACTTCAGACCAGACAAAACTCTTAAAGTGCAAGGTATTAAAGAACATAAAAGTTGTTCCCACTTTGACTTGCAATTATAAATCTCTCTATTCTCCTTTCGGAAGCGGAAAACTACTGAGAATAACCTCTGTATTAGAACATAATGGAAGACATATCCATCTGGGAGAACAAGATGTAGATGAAATTCAAAACATACCAAAATGCATTTTCCTCAGGCATTAGAAGCAATAGCAAACCAGCAAAGAAATTCATGGCCTGCATTATCAGATGAACAAAACTGAGCAATACCGAAAGAAGATGTTACGATCCTGAGAAAATCTAGTCCAGTTAAAGAATAACAGCTTGTGTAAATGCCCAGACGGCTGAACCACAAGTTGAAAGAATCAGACCTTCATATGGAACTGGAAATGTATCGCCGTGTTTATGATCATTTTTAGAAGCAATAGAGGATGACTAATACATGGTGAAATTCCCAAATGAAATTCAACGAAATATTCGACATTTTGACACTGAAGAACAAGAACACCGTGTCTACAACACTTCTTATGACCAACAGAACACAAATAATAGGAGAAATAACAACTTGAAGCTTAAAATTACAATTTGTGGCTCAACTATTCAAATTGCTAGTGACTGGAAAACAAGAAGGAATCAAAACTTGTAGGTAATGAATATTTTTTTGAAAAAGGTAACTTTAACTTGTAGGTCAATATTATCATTCACTCATCCTAAATTTCATTCTTTCTTCATTTCCAACTACAAAAAGTTTTCCCCTTTATATCTTTTCATTCTTACTCATAAGAAAAATTTTGAAAAAAGGTTCTCCCCCAGATTTTCTTTTACGATCTTTTGGTCCCTGTTAGGTAAAAATGATGGGCATTCAAAAGAATGTGCAAAGCATTTCTTTCAGGCTACAATTATTACTAACTCTCAAAAGCTCCAATTCGGGGCGGCCATCATTTAAAATTTTATCAAGTAACACTATAAAAAAAAAACATTTATGTGGTGCTTTCCAAAACACATTTTAACTTCGCTTAAATGATTGCAAACAAATTTGCAAGCAGATTTCAAAAAAGAACATAAACAACACCGTAAAACATAAATTTCAATCAGAAACTGGAAGTTGTGATGTAGCAACTGAAGACAAAGGATGCTTTGGGCAGTATTACAAACTTCAAACTTCAGCAACTATGATTATATCCTCTCTAAAGATATCTGAACAAAAACCTCGCACTAGTTATCAATCAAGAAAGGAAAAATGTGGCACTAGATATTTGTAGCTCTCCAAATAAGCACAATAAATACGAAAACTAAATCGAGAACCAGTTTGTGATGTTTGATTTGCCAAGTGCTTACGCCACATGGTCCATCCAAATGTCAAACATCAAAGAAAACATATTTAGTCCCCCTCCACCACCCACAAAAACGAGTAAGAGACCACTAGCAACAAAATTACCTGACAGTAGCCGACACAGGGATTATGCCGAGCATAAGCAGTAAGCAAACGTCTTAAAGCATTTCTTCCATCCTCATCTAAAGCAGGATGTCCAGGAAATGTTCGGGGTAGATCCTGCGTCAAAAATACAAGGCAAGATTGAAGTCAAAACGGATACTGCAACAGCTACATAAAATGTTGTGGGTACTGAAAAAGAGGGTTGATAAGTAGCATGTTGGGAAGAGGAGAAAAAAAAGTTGCATGGTCAATGACCTTCTCAATCTGCCCTCTCCAATTTTCAGGAAGATATGCAGTATCTATGCTTGGGTCCACACAACTTTCATTACCCTTTGATACGGTACTTTTATCTTCTGCATTATTACCAGGTTTAGTGCCTAAAGCAAGCAAATCCTGGTAATAGGTCTCCACTCTGCGTGCCTTCACGCCCACAAAGGCTTGCCAAAGCTGGGATGCAAGTATCAAAAATTACACAGATAAAGTTGATGCGTGAACTTAGCTGACTAAGGAGCAACATCATAAGAAGATTTTGAGCATTATATCTAACCTCTCCCCTCAGAGCCATGGGTACTCCACCTTGAACAAGACACTCCAGTTCTTCTTTCCAAGGTGGTAAAGACTCGTGACATTTAGTAGCCAAATGACTAATACTTTCATTTGGAGAAACATCTCGCAGGGAACCCAGTTCATATCTGTCCATAGATTCTGATCTTTCTAAATCATAAAACTCATCTTCTGAGTCCTCTTCAGATTCTCCTTTTGTGGCACTAGCCTCTTCAACTGCAGGAAGATGCTCCTGCAGACAACGATCTTGCTCATTTTTGGCTAAATTTACCTTCTTTTTTACACGAATGCTCATCATATCCTCAATGGCACGTAGAGTTGGTCTGATCTCCGACCATATTTGGGCCTGATGAGTTTTCCTCTCAACTGAAGTTGTCGTATCGTCCTTCTCTATCGTACCTTCAAGATGACCCTCAGAACCACGCTTTTCAACAGTTTGATCATTGTCTTCATCTCCATTCTGCGAAAAGGAGCTTGCCTCCTGCAATAATAATCCAGTATCAGGTTTACTGGAGTTGCCGTCTGTAGACACCCCATTTATGGTCAATTGAGCAGGCTCTGCCTGCCGTTCCAAAAAGTCATTCCACCTATCTGACCTCTCTTCCTCTTCTTCCTAAAAACAACGCAAACAGATTATGACAATCAGAGAAAGATTTACAACGCAAACAGATTATGACAATCAGAGAAAGATTTTTTTCTTAAATCAAGATAATCAAAGAAAGGTTTTGACATGGTTGCTGAGAAGTGTGGTAGAAGTACAATGGACGGAAGCTTCTCAACATCATTCAGCTGGTCTTTTTATGTTTCTTATGTAGCTAACTAGTTGGATGAAAATTCTTTTAGTTGAATGCTCTTCTTTCCTCCGTCCCTTATCTCTTCTTTTCACAAACTTTCTCACCAACAAACAGAACATTAATTAGTAAGCCTGTAATAATGACAAGATAGTACCTTGTAGATATTAGCATATTCACGATATCTTTGTAAATGCTGAGGCCGTACAGAGAATCCATAAGCATCCCTGTTCATATTGATTGTTATTTGTAAAAACTTTTTAGGAGGAAGCTTTGAAAAAAAATCTTGATGAGCAGAAGTCCCTAAAACCCACATTAAATAAGATACGTATTTTTGAGAAGGAATTTGTTTTTTCAGAAGGTTCATGACAGCATTATAAAAATCAAAATAAGACAATGCAAGCTAATTGAACACAATAACTGACTGCTAGAGCAGTAGGTTTTAGAGGATAACAGCTTTTGCCACATCTAATTATTGTAAAAATTCCTTTAGAAATTCTTTTTGTTTTTTTTTTTTAAAAAAGGAAACTATTAAGCATATACCGATTACTCTAATATATTCATGTCAAAACAAGTTTATCTGTCAAATGCACTAAACTCCCAAATGAGGCCTAGATGAGTCACAAAATTAACGTATTAACGGAAGAAAAGCCTATGAAGAGCCATTTTGCACTAAAATAACTAACTCTCAACATTTCATTTTATATGACACTATTTCCTTATTAGTCCGTTCCAAAAAGAATAACACATATATATTTATGAAAATAGTTTAACACTAAACTTCTTATTTTACACTTAATGGCATACTTCTATGGCCATAGAAATACCAAAGCATGTTTAAAACCACAAGTTCCAAAAGTCTTTCTTGCTTTCTTAAGCTTGTTGCTAGTCAAATATGCCACCTAAATTGAAACTGAGGGAGTATAAAGGAACACAAGCAAATGGAAAACAAGTTTGAAGACATTTCTTTACTGTTTTAGTTCTGTTTTATGCACGCCTATATTACGTACATGCATCCTCCATATAGGTACACCAGAATACTCTAGCCACTTCACTCTTTTAACTGTTTTTTCTGATCTGTGACTATTTGTTATTTTTTTACTATATGTTGTTTCTTATACTTCAGTTACCTTTTTTTCTGGACCGCATTTGATTGTTTTTTCTTTGAGCCAAGGGTCTATCAAAAACAACATCTCCATCTTGGTGGGACTACACTAGGTATGTTGTTGTTGTACAAATTTTCGACAAAACACTCAGTTCTTAGCATCCACTGCTTCACCAGACACTCTAAATTGCTATTCAACACTTCAAATCTCAGTCGTACTAATCAATACTCACTTTAAACTCATATCTCAAAAAACACAACTATAATAATCATGAAAAAATCAAAATAAGTTCATCTGAACTCCAAACCACAACATATCATCACTTTTCTATTGTTTCTATCTTTTTCTGGTCGGGTCAAGTGTAATCTAGAATCCAGCAGCTTCTTCAGCCAATGGATCAAAAGAAAAAAAAAAGGATTCACAAACGGAAATACAATGTGAAAAAGGAAGAGAACTGAATTTACCTCTTGTGATCGAAAGAAATGATGCAAGGATTCAACAGAGCTGTTTCTGCATTCGCCTTCATTCTCAAAACGTTAATTCTTAATCGAACTTCTCTCACCTCTAATTTTTCCCGTTACAATCCACACACGCAAAAAAAAAATGCTTCTCTTTTTCCCTAGAATTTCAACACTTTTTCTTCAAAATGCAGCTTCATACAGTAAAGTCAGTGACTAGCATTCTACTCAATGCTTCAAATTTCACATGGAAGAGCGAGTTTATCGTCACGCTATGATGATGATGATTAACATGTGCAACTGTATGTGGATTCCTTAACACGGAGTTCAACAGAGGGAACTCTTTCTTTTTCCTTTGTATTTTTGACTGAAAGTGAGGAGAAAAAGGGGAAGGATTTTCAGAGAGAGAAAGAGAGAGATCTCAGGGATATTGGATCGGGTTAAAAAAACCTTGGGCCCCATTGATTGGCCCACGACTTTTGTCCAAACTCCAAAAAAATTCTTTTACTTTTTTTTCTGTTTGTCGATGACCCCGAGGGGACCAAAATTTTACCATTTGAGAAATAGTAGAGACTTTTTTTAACCGAAAGGACTGCAATTAATAAGTATCTAATTTTTTCCTTTTTCTCTCTTTTTTTATTATAATAATTATAATATCCGAATCAGTCTCCACGTCTCTTGATTAAATCTATAAATACATGACATCACCTATTAATAATAATGTATATTAGGTAATTTTATTTACAAGGCTAAGTTAGCGTTTGAAATTTTATTTTTTAATATATATTTGATCGTAAAATATAATTTTTAAATATATATTTAATTATGAGATTTGATTGGATTACGAAAATCTGAAATCTCTTGATTGATTTTACAGTATTTTGTCATAAGCTTATAATTTTATCCATATGGTTAAGCGTGTGTTTGGGAGTAGATTTTGAGAATTCATCATTAAATATTTATTTGACCATAAAATTTGATTGGATCCTAAAAATCTAAGCCAGTTTTTAAGATTTTCCATCATAAATGTTTTTAAAAAATAAAAAATAAAATACACATCTAAAATAAGTTTGTTTCTTTTTTCTCTTTTTCTTCCCTTTATTTAATGAAGAATATTTGTGTTTATTTCACCCAATAATTAATTATACTTAAAAATATTCATTAGAGGAAAAAAATGAGAGAAATGAAATATCTAAAATTCGGAAATAAATCCAGAGGACATATTATATTGAACCAATAACTATAAGTAAATCAGATAGAAATAAAAATATATTCCTAAATCGCAGTCAACTTTAAATAATTACAATACCAAATATATATGTACGAAATTGTAACTTAGATTATGAATTTTAATTTTATAAAATTAATATAAATAACAAGTAATTATAATTAAATTTGTAATTTGATATTTTATTTAAATTTATGAAATTTAAATATTTTTTATTACGTTATCTAATTTCATTTATTTTTCTCTATAAATAATGTATGGTAAATAGATGGAGATAACACAGCACCGCCGACACCCCAGGAAGGTGGTACTATCGAGTCATTATCAAAAGGCACTTACAATTGGACCCACCGTAAGGACATAGACTCACGCACCATTCGATTACTCTCTTTTGGACAATTATTATATTATATAATATTTTAAATAAATTATATTATTATATAATATCACATATAAATAATTTTAAAATAAATTTACAAGAAAATATGAGTAGATCTATTATAAAAAGGTAACGTAAAGAATAAATAAAATTATTAAGTAATAAGTAAAGATAAATTATTTTTAAGAAAAAAGACAAAGAAGCGATGTCATTTTAAAGGTAAAAAATAAAATAAAATTATTAAATATAGAGTAAAAAATAAATTTAAGAAAAAAATAATGGGGAAGTGATAACACCAAAATTAGTTGTTATCATTTTGTCATTGCAATGATTAATTTAATGATATAATAAAATAAAATTTTAAATAACAATCAAAATAAATATTTAATTTAAACTAACAACACTATACATTAAGTAATAGATTCAAAATTTCAATGTATAGATTTTAACTTTTTTGTAGAGTTATGAATAATTAAGCTCATACACATTATAAAGTGGATAGTTCAATATCGCGACATTAATACACCTTGAATACAGTAGTGCACGAAATTATAGATGATCGAGCATGCAAAGGTGACAAAGTCAACCTATGAAATTATAGGTTATCGAAAGTAAAGCGATAACCCCTATTTATATATATTTATTTAGATATGTACTCACACTATCGAACACATCATTCGATCCGGAACGAATTCAAAATTTTAAATTCTCTGGACTACTTAAAACTAAATGTTGTGTAAGAGAACAATAAGGTGGCAAATTTTGATTGGAGCTTTATGCTTAAAGATTGACATTTTACTCTATGCTGCATTCTTTACGCTAGTAGTTCTCTTTTGGACCAAACAAAAGGAAAGAAAAAGAAAAAGGGGTAAAAAAGAAGAAAGAAAGTTTTAGAAAATTTATCACCATAGAATATTTATATCAAATAAATAGGTATATCATAATGTATTTAAAAATATATTTTTAAAATTAATTACGATCAACTAATGCATATTTTGTGTATAATTATTTAATTTTTCATAGTTAAATTGGTTTGAGTAAATATAGAATTCATCTTAATGTGATTTGATTTGAAGTGGAAAAATCCTTCGAACGAAGAAGCTTCTCACGTATCCTCGATCTCTTTCTCGATGGGAAAAATAGCTAAATGGTAAGAAGGAAGTGACATCGTGGAAGGAGGATTAGGTCTTGTTTAGCTTAGGCTGCGAACAAGAGTTTGATAGAATCAATCCTTTCCCTTGGCGACTCAATTGTTTCATCGGGATTGAAGGAAGAGGGTGTTTAAAAGGCATCGGTGGACTTCAAAGAGTTGCAGAGCTCAAAGCGTAGAGTGATTTAGGATCGATTTGTGGGTTGAGCTCTTTCTAGAACCATTAGTATAAATATACCGAATAGTCTTGTTTTCCACAGCTGACTATGCTTTTGTGGTAACATGATCTTTTTGTATTAGATCAAAAACTTTGCTTTCTTAAAAAGATTTAATCCTTTTCGTCTCAATGAAAGATTCGAGAACAAATACACATTCTCGTGATTTGTATCCAAAGGTCACTTAGATATTACAAAGTGGATTATGAAATTGCGAAACATAATTTTTGAATTGGATCAATACTTCCAATTGAATAAGTATGAATAAAGGATCCATGGATGAAGACAGAAAGTTGATTTCTAATCGTAAATAAGAGATATGTACTGGAAAAAAAAATTGTAGTACATTTGTATTCTCAATATATGTACTTAAATTGTTATATTATGACATTCAATTTCAAAATAATCTCTATCGAGTTTTTATTTGCGGGAGTCGTAAAAGATTTTAAAACAAACATTCAACAATGATAAATATGCAAGGTTCACTTTAGACTTAGGTTTTGTCGGAGATAGGTCGATAGAAGGTGGACGTTTGGGCAGTTTGAATTGAATATATAAATTTTGATTGAGATGTTCGATTTTCATATTGAAGAAATTACAATTTAAATTTAATCTAAATTAGCTCGGATTGAATTAGATTTTTAAATTTGATTTTAGATGTCGATATGAATATTTCAAGTTTTTCATTTTGATTTTGGAGCCTCTAAAAAAGGTCATAATGATTGCGGCTGATTAGCAACCTCAATTAAATCCCTAACGATTTTGTTCCTTAAAATGTGCAACCTTTTATTAACAAAAGTGGGATCACCTTACCATCCGTGCCATGGAATTCAATATTAGGCAATGACAGCATGCAGCGGTATAATGTACTTGAATAAAAATTGATATTGGACTTAATATTATAATGGATAGGACCATAGGGTCTTGATTATTGAAACTTTGGAAATTGAGCTTTATTAGTATTAATATGTATATGGTTGAATATGCGATATAGAGATTTTAAGTCTGGATATCCAAAAATGCGTAGTACTAAATTTGATATCCAATTCAAAATTCATAAATGTTGAAAGTAAAATCCACAGTCCAATCCATAATCCAAAAGTTCAAATCAAATAGCAAAAGATTTCAGATTTCTCTTTGAATTTCAAATTGATCAGTATGTTATTTTTAGCAATTTGGACTAAATATGAATGGACAAAATAGATTAAGTTAGTAAGTGAATGAGTTATTTATCTGTTTAAAAATTAAAATGCGAATCATAATTTAACCCAGCTCAAATTATCAAATTTTAATTATTTTATTTATACCTTTAATATCACCTCTTATAATTTCTAAACAACTGCCTCGGCTAACCTAAGCCTTTGTGCGTATTATTACAACAATTTTACGATGCTCGTGGGAGCAAACTCAAAGCTGTGGCCTTTATTTATGGTCATGCCCTACAATTGTACCGCACCTTCTCCACCGCCACCGCCACCGCTACCGCTACCGCTACCGCCACCGCTGTGCTAACGACAAATTATCGGGTGGTGCCGACACACATCTACCGTTGCCGGAGGATCTCAACTCCGGTGCCTGCGTGCGGGAAAGTGTCAGGTTTTTCCTGTCAGGGAAAGTATGCCCCTTTTTCAGTGAGAATATTTCTACCAGTGGCATGGGCTACACACCGGTAACAAGGAGGATCACCCCCGGGAGAAGACATTAGACGTCATCAGCTCCATCAAAGTCGGCTAAGCTGCTCACATTGCCCACAATTTTGACAATCAGCCGGGTAGCCGCTATTCGGTTCTCGTAGTAAGTCGGAATAAAATTAGTTTTTTTAACCTAGCTAATGAGAGTGTACAATGCAGGTAAAATGTAGTTGTGATATCTGAAATTGCGTAATTGAAGTTGATTTTCTCCTTTTGGCAGTGAGTATCAATGTTCTTAAGTTGATTGGTAGAATTAATATGTCGAGAGGATTGGCTTTTCAAGGAAGTATGTATTCGTCTTGCATTAGAGTTACTCAATTTGACTTATAGAAACAGTTGCTCAATTTGGTGTGAGATGATCGGTTACTAGAATCTGGTCTTTAGTTGTAACTTATTGAGCGGTGGAGAGGACGGAGACGCTGATTTCCAGCCAAAATTCCCTGCACTACGGAAAATTAGTCTCTGTCCAATGGAACAATTGTTTTGGAACTGGAACTAGGAAAAAGACTCTGCTTTTCATTTTAGCTTTTCTTTGTTGAACTGCTAGCAAGGAACATGGTGCATACTGATTTGAGACTAGAGACATATAATACATTATGAGGAAACTATCCTGGATACTGGTCTAGAGGCTGTATGAACTTCTGAATATTTGAATAAAGAGAGTAAGAGTTTCAGACATCTGACCATTTAACATAATTGTCTCGGTATTAGTCTATCGTATGCTTTTATGTAAGCTTTTCTAATGAGTGGCATATGAGCTTGCTGATCTCTATTTTTTTCTTTTGCTGATCTCTTTTATTTCTTAATCAGGGAAATTCTTGGATTTAGTTTCACTTGTAACCCTTTACACAGCCATAAAGACAAGTCAAGATGAGAGCATAAGTTTATTAGAGAATTTTATAACATTCTCTGTTTATTGTATATGACATAATTTGTTTTTCATATGATACTCTGTAAAAGAAAACTGATTTTGTACCTTTTTATTATAGCATTCTATGTTAGCTGGTGGGGACCAGCTGCCCAACAGGTATATTTATTGCTGCAGCAATAACTGATTGGCTTGATGGATACCTTGCTCGCAAGGTACATACTTCTGGTGTTTAATAGAATCATCTCTTTTTGGATTATAGTAGCATATCTCAACACAAATTGGATGGTCAAACATCCAGATGAACTTAGGAACCGCCTTTGGTGCATTTTTTAGATCAGTGGCTGATAAGGTATTTTCTCTTTATTCTTCAATTCACATGGATATTGCCTGGAATTTTGGTCAGTTCTCTAGCAAAGTTGCTTCCGTTATCCATAATGTTTGATACACTTCAGCATAATTGCTTGTGCGGAAGGAGCGGACGTTTTGATACAACTCTTCTTGACTTCAACAGCTAATGGTCGCTGCCACCTTGATCTTGTTGTGCACCAGACCTTTGGAGGCTAGTGTGTTTGGACAATTACCATGGCTACCTTCAATACCTTCAATTGCTATAATTGGCAGGGAGGTGAGTGATTAACTGTACATTTTTTCAGAAATAAAACTTTAAGTTTGTGATATTAATAGTCATGGGATCAGGAACTTACATGACTACATTGGCATAGTTCTTTTCTTTTGTAGGAGTGTTAACACCATAATGGACTTGCATTTTTTCATTTGCGACATGGTTTTTATTGTGGCAATACACCAGAGGAAACATTTTCAATAATGTGTTTCTGAAGAGTTTTAAATCCTCCAGAGGTGTTACTAAGATTGTAGTTCTGTTAAATTTTTATCCTACACTGGCCTTTAGGAAATAGAAGATGTTGAGATTGGGTCATGAAAACTGTTTAATGGTTGATGTGAAGACTTTTGATCCTTTTAGCATTCTATAAACCCTATCTGTATCCAATTATGTCACATGGAAGCATGTCTCTTGGTGATCATTGGCTCATTGCTCGCTGCACATTTCAGTTTTTATTTACTTATTTTCTGGTGATAGAGGAAGGCTGGAGTCGGAGTTGCAAGGGCCTGGAAGAATGAGAGGTAGCTTAGATAAAAAGTTCAAGGCATATAGTAATTGGATCCATCATACAAGTTAAATTTTGATTAGCAATTTGAGCTTCTAGTATAGTAGTAAGAAACTACAAATCTGTGTTATAAGGAAAAGGAAAATGACGTTTATCTTGAGTAAATTGTGTTAAGCAGTTAATAGTACTTTTAGGTTTACGGAGTAAAATCTTATTCGTGTGTTAAGCAGTTAATAGTTCTTTTGGGATTTACGAAGTAAAATCTTATTTTCACATGTAGATTTTCCACTTATAAGTTTTAGTTGTTCAAAAGATAATATCTTCACTATAGTTTCCCACATAATTTGGGGTCACAATCCAGTAATTTCTTCAAGAGTTCCCTGAAGTTAATTTTTCATATCTTTCTGCTGAAATGAAAGTAGTTAGAGCTGTCTCTCTTCAGCTGTGTCAAATAAACTATCAAGCATGAATATCTCAAGTAATACCATGAGTGATACGGCTTATCTGAAACACGCCAGCACTGAAATCGGCTTAGGTGAAAAGAAAGAGGCCTTTGACAGCTCTTGAGAACATGGATTGGAACTGTGTGGAGCACTTGATGAACATTAATAGTTCACTAGAGATGTATTCACCGAGACATTGTTAAACTGGATTTTAGATTATTAGGTTTTGCATAGCATGCATCTTTCTGATACTCTTTGAATATCTTAGTCCATATTTAGCCTGGGAGTCGCTTTTGTTCAGGTTAAATATCTGTTTTTTCCCATATGATATATATCATATGATGCTCTTTTATTAACTTTCAAGAAATATATGTGCATATGATGCTCTTTTATTACCTTTCTCAAATATATATCATATGATGCTCTTCCATGTTCCTCAAAAATCTTTTTACTGCATCTTTGGTTATTTTTCATTGTGGATGAGTGCTGAATACTGGTTTTTGATTCATTTTGCAAATCTTTTGTAGATAACTATGTCTGCAGTTAGAGAATGGGCGGCTTCTCAGGGTGGTAAACTTTCAGAGGTTCACAATCAACCTATTATTATTTACTCTAAATTAGTAATCCACTCCATGATTTAGTTATCTCAGTATTAAGTGATAATTTTTGCAGGCTGTTGCTGTGAATAACTTGGGGAAGTGGAAAACAGCCACTCAGATGATTGCATTGACCATCCTTCTCCTTACCAGAGATAGCAAGTAAGTTTTCTGTTCTCAACTCATGCTAATATTTGAAGGAAAAAGGGATGTTGATCGAAGATTCATGTGATTGTTTCTTTGACCTTTGTAACTATCCTCTCTGCAGTTTATCAGGGGCTGGAACTGTTGTAGCTTCTGGTGTGATCTTGCTATATGTTCAGCATGGCTGGCTTTATGGTCTCTGGTGGTATATGAAAGTATCAAAAGTACTGTTGATGTAATCATGGCTGATGATTACATTTTGTGCTCATGCTACTAGCTGTGGAGAAGCAGGTTGTACACAAGCTGATCCATGATTCTGCAAAAGGAAACTGCCTTTTGCAGTCGCATCTCGAGCACGAGTGAAGTTACTAACTCAATTCT
Organism: Datura stramonium; assembly: GCA_018107945.1. Taxonomy (NCBI): domain Eukaryota; kingdom Viridiplantae; phylum Streptophyta; class Magnoliopsida; order Solanales; family Solanaceae; genus Datura; species Datura stramonium. The sequence goes on along the minus strand of JACEIK010000114.1, from coordinate 115,746 downwards.
GACATCCGTGTCTCCATATTTATTTAGTGCATTTTGGTTGTGACAGAAAAGAGAAGCAAAAAATGTTGGCTGTGTTCAGTGTTTGGGTTTCCACTTCATTCTTTAGCCATATTCTTTTAGCAAATTGGAGGGCTCAATAGAATTTATATCATCAAATACGTGGAGTTTTCCTATATGTATTATAACCCATTCTGACATGAAAATTTTACAGTCAAATATTATTCCCGGTTGAACCGGCGTTTTTCACTGATTTATAGCTCCTTCGGATCAATATTGCTGATGTCCTAAAGCACGTACACATTAAGGTAACTGTCTATCATGCAATAGATTATCTGCGAGGTGTTTGTTTGGATAAGGTGTGCAGTGTCATTTGAAGTTCGATACATTTCTCTGTTTAAGGTCATTATCTGTCTTATCAGATATGAAGTGCTTGAATGTTGGGCAGGTAAATGCTTGAATGTTGAAGTGAAAGTAATAAATGAAATGAATGGAATTGATAAAAGGGAGAGGTAGTAACAGCTTATATACACCCACGAGGGTGACCGAGTTTGTTGAGCGTGGAATCTCTCAAATGAGCGGTTTTAGGTGCGATCTGTGGGTTATTACGCTGTAGGGGGTGTGGTTTATCTTACATTTAGGCATCAGTATGTTTAAAGGTTATGGGTAGCTAATTAGAGTTATCCAAGTATTAGTAATACAAATATTAATTATGAGGGAAATTTATGCATTATTTTATGCGGGATTAAGTTATTCAAATATTACTTACATTCACTACATCCTGCATAATATGATATATAGATTCTTATACGCATATACTAGTTATGTGAGTTTCTAAATTGCGAGATCAATTATCATACTTTTATACCTAAATAATTTACTTTCTAACCATATATCAAATATGAAATTATTACTTATTTAAATTTAATACCCGTGTAATTCATTTTTAAATCACCTACCAGACGATCCTTTTTAAGTGTAGAGTGGAACAGAGAGTACATGAAGAAAATCTTTTTATCTTCACTTTTTATTTTGCAGGCATAATGACCTTTTTCTTTTTCAATAAAAACATGAGAATCTACTAAAAGTATCAACTGATGAAATGTGAAACACTAGACCTGTTAGGAATGGTACAAACTTGGTGAGATAGAATATGATTCCTTCTAAATCACTTATATTACCGCTTAAGTTGGTAGTTGGGTAAATTTCAAATGTAATTTCTTGAACTAAAAAGTAATAGAATTTTTTTGATTTTAAAGAATACTAAAATTTCAAATATTATTTTTTTAATTTGAAAAAAGCTCAAATATGTTATCGAGCTTTAGGGAAAAGGCACCTACATATCATTCGTTAATAGTTAGGCTCAGTTTATAGTTGTTATTACTCAAGGGGCAGTGCTGCATGTAGACACGTTATTTTTGACCCTCCGTGAGTTCTACACTATTTTAGCGATAAATATCTTTTTTAACACTTAATCTTGACATTTTAAATTTATCTTGTTTCTAGTAGATTTTTTTAGAGTGAATTTTTTTTTTAAAAGGTATAAATATTTACATTTTTAGAGTATAAATTTTTGTTTTGATTTACGAGCAAAAATATTTTTATGTAATTTTATTATCATTTAAAAAAGAAAAAAGAAGGAGACCAATGAAATTTGGCCATGTAAAAGATTCCCCTCTTATCCCATAATAACAAACTTTTACACCTCACACCATTTTGTGGAGACTCACATACATTTTCCCTCACTACCAGATCCTCCTGCCTGCCATCGTCTCTCTCATTTTCTCCCACACACCTTCTCCTCTAAGCAGAAAACACACTCATATTCATCCTCACGGACATTAGAGCACTCTCCTCTCCCACAATTCATACACTCACCTGCACACATTCCTCTTCAATCTTGAAGGAATTCACTCTAACTTATACTCACTCATACACACATGACATCATACCAGCACACTACTCTCTTTTCCTGAAAAAAAATACAAAAAAACAAACACACGCCATACACACACTAATATATTCACCAGCACATACAGATAGTGGGGAGTAAGAAGAGGAGAGGGCAAGAACAGAGAGTCACGGATAGGGATTTTGGTAAGGGAAGCTTCTTTTTTCAAGAGTTTAAAAATGAACCAATGACTTCTTAAGCATAATCTATTCGAAATTAAGTTAAATTGAATATAGGTTGATGGCGGCCGTGCTAGAACCACACGGAACTCGAGGGATGCCTAATACTTTACCCTCGGTCAACAGAATTTCTTACTCGATCTTTTGTTTTCGCAGACCAAATAAGAGTCATTTCGCATTGATTAGGGATTGATAGGTGACTTAGAGTACCGAACTCAATTTCGAGTGGCGACTCTGAATAAATAATTTAATCTCTTTTCAATACGTCACTTCGATTGGAAAAACCCTTTAGATACTAAAATTTGAGCTTCAGATGCTTTGGATTGAGAGGTTGTCGTAAAAAGAGATGTGGCTTGATGCAATTATTTTTAAGCGACCGTCTTTACAATTTTTCAATACCAAATTGTACCTGTAATGCATATTTAAGTGGGTCACATCACTTATTCAACCTACCTATTAAACTATTCATAAAGTCTAAAACTACCAGCCCCATGCCCGAAAAATCCACCTCCAGGCCTTTTTGTCATTATTTAACCCTAACCCTTCCCAGTCAATTTTACTACTTGATAAACACCACCCCGGCGGAACCCCCCAACTATCTTCTTGTTCGTCTTACTTCCTCCCTCTTCTATTTTGTGAATGAGTTATTTTCCATGTTATCAATGAGTTGTTCAAAAGCAAGTGAAATTTCAAATTTACCGTTAAACTCTAGGATACAATAACTTTTTTTCCGCTTCAAAAATAGGATTAAAAAATGTTAAAGTGGGTTAAAGTCATTGGTTGGGAATGGGTGTGGTTTGTTTATATGAACTTGGGCAATCCTCCCTCGTGAGCTAGCTTTTTGAGGGTTGAGTTGAAGCCAGTGTCATATCTTTACATGGTATCGAGCCAGGTCCACTCCCGTTTGGGCTCCTAGTCCCACACGCCCGATCGAACTGGGTGTGAAAGGATGTTAAAGTGGGTTAAAGTCCCGGTGGTTGGGGAATGGGCGATGGTTTGTTTATGGACTTGGGCGATCCCCTCCCCTCATGAGCTAGCTTTTGAGGTTGAGTTAGGCAAGTGTCATATCTTTACATGGTATCGAGTCGGAGTCCACTCCACGTTTGAGCTCTAGTCCCACCACGCCCAGTCGGAACACAGGTGTGAAGGGGATGTTAAAGTGGGTTAAGTCCCACATTGGTTGGGGTATGGTGATGGTTTTGTTTATATGGACTTGGGCAATCTTCCCACATCATGAAATTGCTTTTGAGGTTGCTTGATTTTACAAAATGTCATATCTTTACAAAAAAGTGGACAATAAATTCTATTTCTATTATACAAGTCCGTCATGCTGTAGAACAATTAGTCAGTGGCTTATGCTGAATTTTAGGACCATTATTTAACACTTAATTGAGATTTATAAAGTATTTAAAATTTATCCACTTCAAATATTTCACATTTTCGAATCTAAAGTTTTAAATTGGGATTTGAAGTTATGTTTTGGATTGAGAACTTTGAATTTCAGGGTCTAAATTTTCCAATTGGGATATAAAGTTAGGTTTTATGAATTTGTTAGTTCACATAATTTATTTTAATTTTAAAATTCCAAGTAGATGAATTGAAATCTTGAGAAAATCTTTCGATAATATTATTCATATTATTTATTTTATTTGTCTTAGTGTCGCGTCATGCGCGTGTCCCTTATTATTAATAAGAATAAAATTTTATATCGAGAGAAAAGGTGTGCGGTAAATAACCTCCTGCCAAGAGGTCAAGGTTGCTTGCTAACTCTCGGCCATTTGTTAGAAGGAAGTACGAACTTGATTGTCGGGGAGTCAACGGTAAGGAAAAGAGGCAAGCTGATACTTAGACCAATGATTGAACAATGCAAATATAATATGTCGACTTAGCTAATGGGTCCAACTCGGAGGACCCGGTTGGACTAGGCAAGGTAGCGACTCGAATCACGGGTCCAACTCGAAGGACCAACCGGGCAACACCCTAGCACTGACGGAGGGGACGAGGAAGACATAACAACTTGAAAGCTTAACATGAACATAAGAGTCGAATATGACACTGAACCTCGCTTGTGGGTTCCTAGAACCAACTTTGACTACTTAGACCCAATTTTGAAATACTTGGATTCTACATGACTCTTTGGGATACGGTTTAAGCTTAGAACTCGCTTGAACTCATTTGGGAGAACTTAGACACCGATTATGGATACTTAGCGTCAACATTCGCTATTTTAGCATTAGGTAACTTGGTAACTTGTCAATAACTTAAGGAATAAAAGTTATGAAATTTCTTTTAAGCCTTAAGAACTTTAAACTATATATACATAAAGGTAGGTTGGTTGAAAATGCGAATCTCGTGCGAATCATCATTTAATCGAGGACTACTTTTGGCGTAGTTCCTTGGGCTTGGACGGGCATTTAGTCCATGTTGCTATTCACGCATCCCGGAGGGTGCGTTCGGTGGAATAATTTCTTAGATGTATTACGCATCCCCAAAGGGGTTAGGCCCACTTTTACGGGTCGATAGATCTTTATGCTCAAAACCAGGCTGGTAGTCATTTATCTAGCTCGTCCCCCTTTGACCCCGATGGGCAATGCTCTTGGTGAGTCACTTCCATATCAAGGAATCATTGTGTTGGTACCCTCGTTTACCCTTACTCACTTGACATTCGTTCTTAGCGTACGTTATCCTTACGTTGTCGTCTTAGTTTCGGTTTCTAATTTCATAAGGTATTAGAACCTCGCCCACATGATCGACATAACATATATAACATATTTAAAAAAAAAGAAAACACTTAAAATCGAATTAAATATCTAAAAAAATAAAAAAAAAGCAATTCAAAATTTTAAAATATTTAATAATTTTAATTAAATTACATGTTTTTTTTGTTTTTTTAATTATAATTTCAAATTGATGAATGATTAGTTTAAGAGTTTAATTAATCTAGAAGTTTTCTTCGGTTTGTTCCTAATACTTGTTTAAATAAACAAAAACTTTGTAGAAATAGCATTTGATAAGGTAAAAAAATCATTCATTTTTATATAAACTTGCTCAAATGCATGTATTATGTATAAAAATATTAATATTTGCATATACAATTAATTTTTTAAAAAAACAAAAAAAACATGTAATTTAATTGAAATTTTAAAATTATAAATTTTTAAAATTTTCAACTTTTAAATAATCACATCATTATTTCCTTTTTTAATTTTTTAAAATTTCTGCAAAAAGGATGAAGAATAAAAATTTTAAAAATAGCATAAAATAATATTTAAAAGATGTGTTTGTATAACAATATAAGAATTTAGAAAGAAAATTATAAATTTTAAATTAATAAATGATTATATTTAAGAGTTTGATCCCAATTGATGGTTCTTTCCTCAAATTGTTCTAATACTTGTTTCAATGAATAAAGCATAATAGAAATAACATTTGATTGAAATGTGAAAATATCATTCATTTTTCATGAACACTTAATGCATACATTATATGTATATTCCAGTTTAATTTATTAACAAAAAAATCGGTACTACACTATCGACATATTAATATTTAATATAAATATTAGCATTACGAGACGTATTGTAACACAAAATTGTATAATAAAATAAAACATATAGTATAAGTTATTCGTTTAAACGATTAACACTTGCAAAATCATATTATGTGTTGTTATTGACTTATTTTTCCACTAATAAATTGTTATGATATCACAAATATATTTATTTTTTTGTAACTGATCGATCAAATTAAGAAAGTCTCATCAAAATTAGTGAAAAATAAACTCTATTTTTAAATAGTGAAAAAAAATGAATGATAGTTTACTAAGAAACTTCGTAATTTAAATATTTAGTTCTAATATAATTTTAAATTTGTTATTTTACCATTTATGAGAAGATTTCAGTTCAACTTTTTCTACATTGATCTTAATCTCAGTGTCTAATCTAACATCTTCCGTTGTTCCCATAAAATAAAATGAAAAATAATATATTTAATTAAAGGATACAAATAACAATCGGCAATTAATTAAGCAATTTAAAATATTTTATATTTTCACTTTTTTTCAATTATACAAAAAAAAGTATTAAATTTTATATCGAATCAAATTATATCGCATAATCTCGAATCTCCCATTATAATAATTAATAATTCCCACCACCAACCTAAAGATCTTTGTTTGATTTCCGGGTCAGAACCGTCCATGCACGCCCTCTTGTCTGGATTTTGTCTGCATTTGCACTTAATTAACCTACATCTATGTCGGAATTTTCATTAAGAATTTAAATTATATTTTTAATTTTTTAAAAATAACTATCAATTATTTTTCGTCTTTAATTTCGAACGAAAGTAAAACTACAAGTCTCAATTAAATTTTCTATATCCTTTTCGTTAAGGTTATTGTAACTCTAACTCTCTTATAATATATTACAACAAAATACACGAAACATATTGAAAAATTATATTATATATAAATATATAAACTTTTCAATTTTCTTGGCTCGATATAATGTAAAGTTCTAGTGAAGTTAACAATGAGAGTTCAAATTATTTTAATATCTATATATTTAATTAATTAGTTTGATTATTTTTTCATTATATATATATAATGATTTTTTAATTTTTGTATTTTAATTAAATTACATGTTTTTTTTGTTTTTTTAATTAATTAATTAAACGTTTAATTAATTAATTAATGGTTAGTTTGGCGCTCCGTCACGTGATTCCTCCTTGGAACACTAAAGCTTTAGTCAGTCTGTGTTGGCGAGCTCAGCTTTTAATTAATTAATTAATTAATTAATTAATTAATTAAACAAATTTTTTCTTTTTTAAAAGTTAATCAAGTTGATTTTAAGAATTTTTTAATTATATTATATTATTTAATATAATATTTAATTTGTATTAAAAAATATTTTATACATATTTGTGAAAAGTTGTCTGACATTTTCCCGATGCTGCATAAATTAGGTTGTGTTCGGTCCGGAAAAAAAAATATTTTTTGAAAAGAAATAATTGAAATTTTTTTTTTTTTGTATTTGATACATAAATAGAAAGAACATTAATTTTAAAATATTTATATATAATTTAAACAAATTTTACGAGAGAGGGCGAGTGGTGTATGGATGTGAATAGTGAGGATAGAGGTTGTGATGGTGGGACGACTTTAAAATGAGATGTATTTAAGAGCGTCAAAAAATATAATCAATATAAAATATTAATTATAGAAATTATTTTTCTATTTATGGTTTCACTAAAAGAAGTTACTCTTTTCATATAAAAAAAATTATTTTAAAAATTTTTGATCAATCGGCGATGTGGATATTTTCTTCTCCGTATCAAACACACCCAAGTTCTCTCGTTTTTCTTCTTCTTCTTCCGCTTCTTGAAAATAGATAGCATTAAATAATCTAAATAATTAATTTATACTTCTTACTGTCCATTTTTACTTGTTCGATTATTAACTTAACACGCTACTTAAAAACAACAAATAAAATGATAATTTCTTTGCGTCAACCTTTGAATATAATAAATTCACGAGTACTTTTGAAAGTGCATCAAAAAGTGAAATATAATTAATGATAAAAATACATTAAAAATTAAATAATAAATTATCTCTTAACTTTTTTAAATTAAATAAATAAAAATAAATACCTATTTTTATTAATCTAACGGACAAGTAAAAATAAACTAACGGTGTGTGCAATTTACCACCACAAAAAGTAGAAATTATGGCATTGTTACTGCCATTTATCTATTTATATATAGTGATTTGTCATTAGCCTTAGAGTCAAAAACTCATATTTCATTGTGAGAAAAAAAAAAAAAAAAGGATCAATTATCACTTAAATTAACATTTTTTCTTCTTCTTCCCTCTTCTAAAATTTCATATTCACTATTATATAAAACATAAAAAAAATATTTCATTTTTTTTATCTTATTTATTTTTTAATGTGAACTGATGATATTTAGGGAAAAATGCTTATATTTTAGCTTTTAAAATGGGTTTTTATAATTATAAAATTTCTACTTATATTTGAACTAGTGTCCTATTAACGTGTGTTTGAAGGAAAATATAAGTATCGGATTTTTAAATTTATTTTCTTGTGTTTGATACGTGAAAAATAATATTTGTATATAGTTTAGATAAGCATTATGATAGGTGGAAGTGAGGGTGGGGTGAAGTCGTGAAGATGAGTTGTATTGAAGGGTTTAGGGGAAGGAGAAAATTAATGTAAAATGTCATTTGTGAGATTTGGTTTAATTTTCTATTTTTATTGGAGAAATTATTTTTTATTTTTAAAGAATTTTTTATCTAGAAAAAATATTTTAAATTTTTTTGATCAATTAAACAGACTAAAATTGTAAAGTAATTGCCGATACTTCAAGATAATAGAATCATGAAAAAGAATTACCCTATTAATGACTTGCAACTTATGACGGTAATATTTGCATCGAAGATGGTGTATTTCGATATGGAAGAAAATATATTTTGAATATATTTTTTAATTTTAAATATTTGGATTTGATTCAAAATTTTTAAAAGTATTTTTTATAAAAAAAAAGTTTTTAAAAATGAGAAAAATAAAATTTTTTAAATGTAAACAAGTTTTACAAGTGTTATTTTATACCGATTATATTCTCCTAATCCTATCATTCCACCCCACTCTACCTCCCACAATGTCTATTTATATTATATATAAATACTTTAAAATAACATTTTTTATTTATATCAAATATAAATTTATTTTACTTATTTTTAAAATAAATATTTTCCATCGAGTCGAACACACCCCAACACAACTTGAGGGTAGGCGGGCCTAGAGGACAAGTCGAACTCAAGATATTAAAAGTAAAATAATTTTTATTTTATTATAATTTTAATTAAAGAAAATAATCTTTTCGATTCGTACAAAATAATGATTTTTAAATATAAAAATTATTTTTAAATAAAAATGCCATAAATAAAACTAAAATAAAATTGTAAAGAATTAGATTAATACTTATTATTGTAGCGAAAATCTAAAATATATAATAACACATTATAACCGATTAAATTATATTGAACTTGTGTGTATGCAGAAATGGCATTCCAAGGGGCGGAGGAGAGGGTGTTGCATCTCGCAAACCATGGGTACAAGGGGCCATGCATGCGTGACCACAGCTGCGCTCTCGTCTGCCGTAATGAAGGCTTCTCGGCAGGGATTGCATTGGCTTTGCCTTTCAAAGAAAGTGCTATTGCTAAGACTTGTTAATTAATTAAATTAGTAGTGTCATTTCATGACCACTTAATTGAGTAATTAAGGTTCATTTAATCTCTTTCTCTAGTTAATTTTGTTTAAGGGAATAAAAACTGTAGTTGTGTTTTTAGAGACGGCATTATTAATTATATTTATGATGCTTGTAGTGAGTCGAGAGGCTACCGAAATTACTCGCTTTATCTCATACGAGGTAAGCGTAAAATTTGCGTAGTAGGATATGTTGTTATGATGCTTGTAGTGTTCTTCATTTAGTAATTCAAAGTTTCTTTTCTTTATTTTGCACTAGTTGGTATATTTTAGGCATATTTAATACTTATTTCGTTCCATTTAATTGTTCGGGATATTAAAATTATTGTTTTAAAATAATAATATAACTAGTTTTTTTAAATTTAATTTAATTTCAAAATTCATCAATGTAAATATATGGTATTTTTTTAAAAAATCATTATAAAATGTGAAAAAATTATTATTGTATGTTTCGAAAAAAAATGATCGGATTATATTGATTGAAACTACCATCCCTATTAATTTTCTTAATGGGTGTGTAAATTATTTTAACAATTAAAATAAAACGAGAGAGTAAGTTTTTATAGAATTTGTCAAATGTAGTGTATTTTAAAATATTAAATAAATAAAAAATTGCAACGATTTTGCGACGGATATTTTTAATAGCCACGACTAACATGCAAAATAGAATATTACGATGATTTTCAACAAATAATTTTTGTCGTATATCAAACTTGAGGCAAGATTGGTTTAGCGATAGAAAATTCTATCGCGAATAAATTCTACGATGAGATAACTTATAACTAAATTCAACGAAAAAAATTAATGAGAATATTAGCAACAATTCTCTGTCGCTGAACTTGAACTAATTAGCCAGCTTTTCTGACACTTAGGGTGTTCGGTTTATTTTTCGTGTTTGATTCAGTTAAAATTTTTAGAAGATTAAAAAAAAATAAACACTTCAAAATTAGAAGAAAAAACTTTTCTAATAAAAAAAAAAAAAGCTAATTGTCATGTCTCCTCTCACGTCCACGACAACCATCCACCCCATCCCAAAACCTTGCTCCCCTCCTTCCCACAACACCAATCACCTGCCCCCACCATTTCATCTTTTCAGTTTTATTTTAGATATATATAAATATTTTTAAGATAATATTTTTTTACTTATATATCAAATATAAAACATAAGTAAGAAATTATTTTCGATGAAAACATTTTCTTTCCTACCAAACACGCTCTTAATTAGCCTTCTCTCTTTTTTTGTTACCAGGAATAAAATGCTTGTAGTGTTTCATAGGGCATTATTATATTCACTGATGCGTAATTTAGAGTGTGTTTGTTACGAAGAAAATATTTTTAAAATGTATTCTTTCAATTTTATTGTGTTTGATTGGTTAAAATATTTTCTTTAAAAAAGCTTGAGTTCCATAAAAATAGAAAAATATTTTTCTTAATGAAAATAAGTAACAAGTTTATAAATGACATTTGGAGATAAACCGTCTCATCTAAACCCACCAACACCTCCAGCTCCGCCACTTTGACCATCCCACCACCCAGGCCCCCACTTCCCACACCATTTACCTCCATATTTTGCTAGAATATATTAAATATTTTGAGATATTATCGTTTTGCTTACTTACCATACATTAGAAAATAAGTAAGAAGTTCATTTATTGTCCAGAAAAATGTTCCTTCATACCAGACACATATTAGTTATGCATCATCATTTCACTGTCATATACAAAAATGTCTGAAATTCTATCTTATACGTGTGTTAGTTATGCGGTTTCTATCTTAATTCTTAGAAATAGCGATTTTTTCTACAAAATAATAAAAAATTTGTGTTATAAAATATGATATTCCCACTCATTTTCCGCCGAACCAATTCACTTTGGGAAATGCATGGTGGAAAATAGATTATTTTGAAGTAGTTGGAAACTTCATGATTTTCATGTGAAAACACTAATTTTTCCTTAGATATCGGTGTGAATAGTCACTTAATATTTTAGGTGAAAAATTTCAATGGAAAAATAATAATTTTAGTAGTGATTTCAAATTATACACACCATATTAATTTTATATATGAATAACTTGCCTTCTAATCAGCTACCAAGCGAATTATGCAGATATTAAAATTTGTATAAATATCTTTTATATTTGATAAGTTTGGTTAGAGGTAAGTTATTCGTGTATAAAATTAATACAATGTTAAGTTTGTAATTCAGAAATCTACATAACTAATACATACAAGTTACGAGGGAATATATGTATTATTTTATGTAGGATAGAAGATGGAATAAGTAATACATGAATAGCAAAATCCTACATAACTAATCTCCGCATAATTGGAGATAATTGCACAAATATACAGTCCACAACACTATATTGCAATTACATAGCCATGTTTTTAAATTTTCAATCGCATGACTCATTATTTTCTCAAATCGGAGGTTAAATAATTCGGTATATAATAATATACACCGGTATATAACATTATACAAAAACTTTATTTTTTTCTTTTATAACAATATTTAAGAATTCGATATACAGTGTTATACACCCACTATAAAATATTATATAAAATTATAAGAAGTATTTATACACTCACATAACTACTATACACTATTTTACAGAAGACAGACTTCGTCTTCTTCCTCAAATTCAAGCATTATATTCATCCAAAACACCTCAAAAACTACACCAAATCACTTTAAATTTCAGATTTAGACTCCTCAATAGAAACCCGATCTTTTACAAAATACCCACTTGAAACGGAACTTATTTATAAATGAAGGGGATGATGTTTTAATTTAAATTAAAGTTGACTATTTTAGTTGAGCTAGTCCTATATGTTTTTTCTCTTTTCACCCACTTTTTTCTAGTTAAACATACTTATGACTCATGAGATTTTTCATGTGAGATCTTATCGGTTAACCCGATAATCGAACCGATAACGATCAATAACCGATAAACCGATATCTTAATGGTTCTTTAACAGTTTAATATGTCTACAAACCGATAAGTAAAACCGATAACTTTCAAAACTGAATCGAATTGATCGATATGCAGACCTAGTTAAATCGGGAAAGAAAATAAAATAGGTTGGAAGTTTCCTGTCTTAGTTTCACTTCCTTGAACTGGCTACTACCACGCAACGTGCCCTTGCTTGGTACCATTGTTACCCTAATTATGTCTAAACTAATACATAAAATTTTTAACTTATAAGTTATATAACTAACGTTATTATGCGTTCAAATATTATAAAGCAAATGTCCAAATTTGTCGCAGCATTTCATATTATCCGTTATAGCTAAGCTAACGGAATGAAAACAATAATAATAATAATAATAATAATTGGCAAAAAGATAAAAATAAAAATGCAGGCTTTTGAGTTTTGATGGTCAAAATTGCTTTGTATTATACACGCACGCCTGAAGAATATGGAGGAGTTTTTCACCATTTTTGTCCCATCAATCATGATTTCATAGCTTCAAATTGGGCGGAGACAGAAATCTCAATCCACACAGGGATTCGAGGTATTCATTTTTTTTTTAATTTGCATTTCTGTCTGCATTTTTAGCTTTTTGATTCTCTTTGCTTAAAGCTCATTCAAGAAAGAAAATTTTGAGCTCATTTTTTGTGGAATCTGGATTTGATTATTTATATGGAGATATTGATTGATTGATTGACACACCCATTTTTATGGGTTCCCAGTTTTTTCACTTCTGATCCAATCTTATGAACGAGAGGTTAGAGGTGATCTTTCTCTCTTTCTTCCTTAATTGCTCTCTTTGATTTTGACTTCGTGTGTATGGGTTACCGGAGTCGGATCTAAGATTTGAAGTTTACGGGTTCTCTAGATTCCTTGCTTGCATCGTTCCAGCAACTTATTTATGCTATTGTTTGTTTATTTTTTCTTCTAAAATTGGCTTACAGTGCCATTGCTAGAAGCCTGGATATGGATTCGGCCAAACCCAGTGATTTTTGTTCAAGTGTGTTCAAAAATTCATTAAATATGTACATATCATAGATTTAGAATCCAGTTATTATCAATTGAAGTCGTCATTGTAAAAGTCAGAATTCATAAACTTGAAATTCTAGCTCCGCCTCTGTATATAGGAGCTGTTTGGTTCAAGGGATTATGTGGGTTATTCCGATATAAAGTTTGAGATTAAATTTATCTCGTGTTTGGTTGAAGGTATTAGCTAAAACCAGTATTTTTTTTATAACAAGATCCAATATAAAAAGTAGATGGATTATCCACAAAATAATCCTAGTTATAATCCTGGGATATCTTGGCATCACATCTAAAAATTTCAGCATGGTAAAATATGAGAGCAAACATTTGATGCATTTTACCTGATCTGATCTCTAAGGAACATGGTTAAATGGGAACATGAAAGCATTGAGATCCAGGTTACAGAAAATTCTCATACAAACTGCATTACTGGTCTGGAAGCAGATGCAGATTCAGTATTAAATGGTTCTATGATTAAGCTTTTCAGCACAGAGCACGTTGTACTTTTGAAATTACAAGTTCAGAATTTTAGTGATTTGGCACATATATATATATATATATATCTGTTCTATCTCGAAAAACTGATTTTGTTGAACCCGATGAATATGGTTGACGCATGGTCGAATCCCTCTCAATTTGGAAGTCATGCCCGCAGCGCTGAGCTAGTCCATTTCCTTCTAAATCTCAGAACTTCTGTTGCTTGCGAGAATTCTCCTATGTATTACCTATAACAGTGACTTTAGATTATTTCTTTTTTTTATAATTATGGTGTTAGGGTTAGCTCGCGTGTCCCTCGACTATTTTCGCGGATACCTGCTACTTCCCACCAACACATGTACAGGGTAAACTCTATCCACCAAGGTTTGGGCAGATGAGAAGAAATCATCTAGTTTTTTTTTTGCCTCTGTTGGGGATTTGAACCCTAAACTTCATGGTTCTCAACCCACTTCATGGTTCTCAACCCACTTCATTAATCATTAGACCACTCCTTTTTATGCTAGCTTTAGTTTTATGGTTTTGATTTCACCATGAGATCCAATTATCGCATTTTTGTGCATAGCAGTCTGGGCTATCTGTTTCACTTATTTTACTGTTGGATGAGCTAGTCCTTTCCCTTCCACTTTCCGCAAGGAAGGCTGTTATGAAATATTTTTTTCTCTTTCAAATATAGAGAAATTCATTTGTCATTCTTTTTGAGTTATAAAGTACTGAATTTTCGGAGAATAAACAAGTTTTTCGTTCTCTAGAAAGGGACATGTGACTATGTAATGCCAGTACAGGAACCATGACTCTCAATTTTAAAATGAGGAAGCAATTATTAATTTATAATTGTCAGCTTTAAATGTAGTGGTAAAGGGGGTTCAAAAGGCTTTAGGCAAGTTTGAATCCTAGGCGTGGTGTTTTTGCATTTTTTTTGAATCCCCCTTGTCAGGATTTTTGGTTCCGGCACTAGGTTGGAACGACATAAAAAGTGATTGAGTTGTTCACAAAAACAAAAGAATCATGTTGTTTCAATTATGTAAGATTTCAAAATGATAGTATTCTTTTGATAAGTGTGTTTTATCTAGAAAAATGACTTATGTGCTTTTGTATTTGTTGTTTGGTGTCGTATCTATATTACCGCTTTTATTTCTTTGACGACAAAACAGCAGGAAAACCATATTTTATCTTCTTATCAAAAGTATGTAGCTAACCAAAAGAGGAGGAAGTCATGAAGTATTAGGCTGATATAGCAATTGGCACCAGTGCAGAGAAGAATATTTACAGAGGATATGAAACCTAACCAAGTTAAATGAAATGAATCTGAAATTTTCTTTACCCCAGTCATTCATGTTTCATTGCCCGTCATATTTACTGATGGTTGTTTTGTTTCATCAGCCAAGATCATCTTGTCATGCTTTTGAAGACTCATTTTCTTTCAGCAGTTCTCTTTTATTCATTTTCAGTATCTGCGGTACTAAACATAATATGTCGTTTGCAGTTTTTTATCTCTTTGGACACGTCAGAAGCCTCTTTGAACATGGACGCCCCTACAGATGAAGAGAAAATCGAAACGGCAGCACTTGAAGACGTGAAATTGGAGGAAGTGAATGAAATTAAACCAGCAGCAATTGAGGAAGTGGAAGAGGAAGATGCCCCTTTCCACTGTAAATTATCTGACGCACAAATGGTTCAAAAGGTAGCAGATGAATTACTCCCAGGATTAGCCTCTGCCTGTATTGACAATACGACTGGTGGTTTGTTGAAGAGCCCAGCTTCTGTGGCTGTTGATATTAGAAAAGAAATGGTGGACTATCTTGTCCAGAGAAGTGAGATGTTTGTTGCAGAATCTGTTGTCTTAGAAGGTGACTTGGTTACTGAGGTGTCGGACAACCCTCACGACATTATATCAGATTTTATTGATGATTTTGCACGGTCTAAGAGGAACTTTTTCAGCAAAGTATCAGCATGGATACTAAGTGAAAGGAGAGAGGAAAGGATAGATGATTTTGTACAAGAAATGGAAATAAATGGCTTTTGGTTGATGGCAAGGAGGGTAGCAGTGGCAGAAACATTGATAAGAAATATCGATTTCAAGAACACTTATCACTGCAGTATGAAGTTTAAAACTGAAGAAGAACTATCGAAACATATCTCCTCGTGCAGTTTCAGGGAAATGGACTGTGAAAATGAGGGATGTAATGCTCGATTTAGTGCAGGTCAGCTGGAACTGCATGACTCAACTTGTCCTTTCAAGATACTTCAATGCGAGCAAAAATGCCCAGAAACACTCATGAGGCGCGAAATGGACAGGCACTGTATAACTGTATGTCCAATGAAGCTTGCCAACTGCCCCTTCTATCCAGTAGGCTGTGTATCTACTATTCCTCAATGCAAAACAGACCAACACCGTCTCGAGAATCTTCAGTCGCACTTAATCCACATTTTAAAACTTATTCACAAGGAAGCATCTTTCGGGGCTTTGAAGAAAAGAGCTGAACAATTGTTGGAGGTCAGTTATTAAATAGTGCCCCCTTTCTCTTTCATTGGATATATTTAACTTACATTAGTGCTGCTTTTGTTTGGAGTATTTCTCTCGACAACACATAAAATTGTTGAGGAAGAAAAAAAATGGTAGAAATAGAAAGACCAAAATGTGCACTTATATCTAATTAGTTCATAAATTGGAGGAGCAGTGTTTTCTGTCCGGCCACTATTTTCCTTACATTATCTTTCTTAACAGTCATATTCTACTCTGTGACCCCGTTACCGACACAAGGAGATATAGTAGGTGAAGGAAAATGGTAGTAGTCAAATGGATATTTCAGATGAAAAATAACTTTGCACATGTTGCCTTCGCTGGCCAATTCACAGTCTAATCAAGACAAAACTGAATGTTAAAGCTACTTATTGAATCTAATTTACAAAGGCATTTCACCGGATTCTGGATTCCCTTGCGGCTAACTTTGCAAGAAGAAGATTAAAGTTGAGCAGTACCTATGTAAAATGAAAGTAAAAGAAGAAAATTGAAACTACTCTAACCATGAATACTCTTGACGTGTTGATATCTTCTTTTCTTCACAAACAGGCATCATCACCTGGACGGCTGGCAGCTGCTCGTGATGCAAGATCACTAACAGTTGCAATAAAAAATATTGATGCAAAGCTCGGACCGTTGGAAGTTGAGGAAAATACAGAGGACAATGCAGAGGGCGCTGAGTTGGACGACGAAAAAAAGGATAGCACTGATCTGTCCACCAAAAAGGATTGTTCTATTGACTCATCTCATAATGATGAACAATCTCCAGATGTACTGAAGAGTCAGCATAATTCCACTGCTTCACCGCACAAAATAGTCTCACCTGACAAGTCAGAGAATGTTGTGGAACCAACAGTTAAAACAGATTCAACAAACGAACACTGTGAGAAAGCAGACTCAAGAGATCAACTCCTTAAGGAGGAAAGTAAGAGCCCAGAACCTCTAATAGAAAATGGCGGTTTGAAATCACCTGACGAAAGTGAAGAGTCTCTGAGCACATCCAAAGAACACCAAGATCTCACAGCTTCAGCACCCAAACTGGAGTCGTCCAAAAATGAAGATCCTCCCAAGTCACCCGAGAAGCATCACGATTCAGCAACTTCTGAAGACAAAGAGGAATGACCTGCCAAAACCAAGAACTTCGTGGAACAGACGAATCTCAGGAAGTGATCAACAAATCGGCACCTGAATATTGAAGATTTAACAGAATCACTGTTGAAAAGGAAATGCATGTGTAGCCACATAGAAGAGTACATATGGTCATTTTTTATATGGAAGACTGAGTACCTTCCAAATAGAGAAGTAACAATTCTCCAAATCTCAGGCTGGAAGATGGAAGACAAAAAGTAAGTACATTGTTTCAAGATTGTCTCTTTTTTCAAATCTGATCTGGAGCAAAGGCCATAGCATAGGAGATGGGACAAACACTTTTTTGCATGAAGTAGATAAAGTTGCATACAGTTTTGATGTTCTTCAAACTCTTTTTCCACCTTCATACATCGACCTTACGACTTTTCATCTTTTTAGCCTTTTTAAGTGTTATTCCATTGACATATTTAAACATTTTTTTCCAGTATATTGATTTTTAGCAAGTTTTCACTTGCTTATTCAGTTTGGCTTTGCTTGTAATTTCATTTTTCTCCTTTGTACAAAACAGATTTATGTTTTTTTTTCATAGGTATTGATTGGCATTCATTTTACTTTCACTTCCATCAAACATATACCCCTTTTTCATTCTACTTGCCAATTGGTACATTTTAATTCACATTCTGCTGAAAGAGATTTATCCTTTGTTGCTCGGATTTTCCAAAAATGATGTTGCTCTCGTGCCAAATCCTCAAAAAATGCTCTATTTGGAGTTCGATATACACCCATATTTTTGAAGAGTCCAAGCAACATAGCCTGATAGCTTAAGCTAAATACAGAACACCACCAGATACAGTGCTTATGGCTAAAGCATGATGCAGTTATCATGTAATTTACGGAAAAGACATAAGTATCTCCTTGAACTACGATCATATTTTCAACTACACACTTTTCCTTTTTAGTGGTTCTGTTACACCCTCCTTCCCCTCGAAACGAGGGATTGCTTGGGTAGTAAGCACCCTCCACCTTCTAATCCTGAGACTGTGGGTTTGAGTCACCAAGAGAGAGAAAAAGTAAAAGCTTCTAGGAAGGGGTAAAAAATAAAATAAAAATATTGAATTACTTTAAAATAGAATAGTCACCTCCCTTAGAAGTCATAACCAATTCTATATGTGTCCAAAATAATGAGATTTTAAGTTAGTTTTCGTCTCATGTGTCTTCAAGAGAGTGAATACATTTTCTGTGCAACCTCAGCACCTTTATATTTATTCTATTTTAAAATAGTTTAGAAAGTAATAGAACTCTTTAAAATTTTTTTTATTGAATCGTTGAGACGCTTTGTCCGTTTTGGTCTAACACAAAATTAGTTGCCGTTTTGAAAATATAGTATTGTTTGCCCTTTATGTTTCGGATTCATATAAACCACATTTAGAAAAAATACATGCAAATTTTAAATATTTTTTGCAAAAGGTATGGTCAAACACATCTCGAACTTTAAAAATTTCAGATATTACTCCCTCCGTTCATTTTTACTTGTCCGCTTTAGGTATGGTCAAATACAAATTTAAAAATTTCAGATATTCCCTCCGTTCATTTTTACTTGTCCACTTTGAACTTTACACATCCCCAAAGAAATAATAATTGATACGAGTATTTTATCATACCATATTAATTGATGTTTAATATTATTTCTTGAGATATAATTTGGGAAACAATAATTAATACTGGGATAAAATATGAAAAATTATAATTTTCTTTTCATATGCTAAAAATGACAAATAAAAGTGTACGAAAGACATATTTGATTTTCGTAATCAAACACCTCCTTAATTTTTTTTTTCATTTTTTGTAAAAGAAATTTGTTCCCACTAAGCTCGATTCGAATAAATCCAAAAATAAGATGATATTTTTCCAAGATAGAGTTGTAGTTGTCAAGATTTGGCACGTTGAAAATGTATTAGAACTATCCACTTTTCTAACATGTGGGTCTATAAGCTTTTAGGACACTTTTCTAATCGTATCTTTTTATTAGAATTTCGATTAATTTAAATTTATAATTCATTTAAATGGAGGCGTTCTCTAACAAGATTTTTCTTTCCACACGGACGATGTCTGGCTAAGCATAAATCGAAAAAGAAGCGGCGAATGACCGCGTATCGTTCCTACCTTTTTATTCTCTTCTCGGTGATTCCCTTTTCAGTTCTACAGATGTTAGTTAAATTTTCTTTCTCTTGTTTTTTGTTTTGAGTTCATGTATTACCATCCCACCATAATTCATATCGATAAATTTCCTTTTTTTCCCCTCAGTTTTTCATTTGATGTCCGATATCTATATTGGAGTTTAACTAACTCGAATTTACACATTGCAGAGCCAATTTCTAAGGACAATATTTCTAATAGGATTTGAATCCGAAAACTCTGATTACGAATAAGGAATTCCAACTATCCCATTACAACTTATATTGATCCAGATTTAAGCTTAGAGATAGTAAATTTCTTAATAAAGAGTACTTCATTTTTTAGTGGACTCACCTAGCACAAATTCAAATTAGTTGAATAATGAATTTTAAGTAATTAATGGCTAAAAAAAAGAACGGGAGAAAATGTTTACACCTCCCAATTTGAATTAATACCTAACCTCCTTAACTAATCACGATTTACAAGTTTAACNATCACGATTTACAAGTTTAACACTTAAATTATAAGGATGCTTATTTTTAAAATAGCTTTGAAATACTTTTTCTACTAAAGATTGTTCTAAAACCAGAAAAAAATATGATAATTTTGTCCTTCAATTAAAGTTTGGGATAGATACTCTTGATCGTAAAGATTTCAGCAAAAACTTATACGGGAGATTATGAGATTACTTTGACTATTTTAAGTTACAATTTTTATACAATGTCAATTTTATATTTTATACAAAGTTTCATTACTGACATTAATTTTTAACTGAATATTTAGTCTATTGTTTCCTTTCAAACTATTCTAGCGGCTCTCAATTAAAATTTGGGATAACTTGAAGTTATAATAAATAATATACCGTACCAAGGAAATACATAAACAAACACTCAAACTTGGCCTCAGTTGACAAGTAAACATTTCGACTTTGAGGGTGCACATTTAGATACCTCAACTCATCTCCACTATGTCAGTTGAACGCTCCAACTTACAAAATAATCATCTAGACACCTCTAAAATTTATGTGCCATGTCAAATGTCGGGTGTCCAGGAGACACAACGAGGAAGAGTAACGAGTTGGAGTGTTTAGCTGCCGGTTGAGACCAAGTTGAGATGTTTAAGTATGCACTCTCAAAGTTAGAGTGTTTACTTGCTCGCTGAAACAAAATTTAAATGTTTAGTCAAGTATTATGCCTTTAAATTTCTTATGTTAAGCCTCACAACTCACGGGTAGTTTACAAGTTTGAATGTGTTGTATATATATACATATACAGAGATAAAGGCTGCTGGAAATTCAGATGGCTGCTGGTATTGGCTGTGTTATTGATGGATGCCCTCCTCGGCTGCCATTATCAGAAGTTGATATTCAACTAGAGCTAATGTGATTTAAGGGCACGTGAGTTAAATTGATCTTGATCTCGTCAGCAAAATAAGTCACAACAATAATAATTGAGTGAAGGGTGAAAAACACACTCAAAGTATCACGATTTTTTGAGTTTCATACCTGAACATTTCAGGCAGGAAAAGTGAGCAATTGATAGTTGAGGTGTGTTTTGATAAATATTTGGTGATAGTTTACATAGGAAAAGTAAACATATGATAGTTCAGGTAGAAAACTCAAAAAACCTGAATACTTTAGATGTGTTTTTGACTCTTCACTCGTAATAATACAAGCGAATGTGAAAACAAGAGAGCGATCAAGTAACTGAGTTGTGTGAATGATGTGTAAATACAGAATGTTTCCTCTAATACACAAACTAAAAATCTAATATGTAGAGAAACCCTAGAGAGTTGTCTCCCTGAAATTTGTTCCTCTGGTAGAGTTTCAGTAGGTCACGAATTCTGCAGTTGCACATTGACTATGGAGGATCTCATCATTTTCTGTGATTCGCGGGCTGGCAAACACACCTTATTGCTATCCACTTTCGGCCAAACTTCATCTCCGGAGCTAGATGGGCTATATCGGTGAAGCCCCAGTTCCGATGGTGCTGATCCCGGAGTTTTCTCAAACAGAGTGACATCTACCAGTCACATTCTCGGGGGCATTTATTCAGTGCTCTCTTACCAGTCCCTTGTGATCAGATACATATGCCGCGAGTCATCCGGTTTTACCGTATACAACATTCTTACACTTTTCTCCATAAGCAGATTGTCCTAATTTAGTTGATCTGGTAAGTCCACTTAACTTCAATGTTATCTTCAACTTTTAGAGGATCTTCAGGAAATCTATGCCACTATATTTGCACAATAGATTTGCCATTCAACAAGAATATTCAAAGCCCAACTTTTAGAGCAGCAGATTTACTCGAATTCAGCAAAGTTATACAACAAAGTTTTCGTCATTATAGATCCGCCTGTGCAATACCAATGCATCAAGTACTCCCTGTACTTCACAAGTTTTACCCCCCATGTCAAAATAGGGTAATCACAGGGGGACCTAAGCTACCACTTCGTCAAGAAATTACACTATCTATACACGGTCAAAATGATCTTTTACGTATATCTAGTAAATGTTGAACCCCATGGACAATCGTGGTTTCCCACCAGGTAATCAGCAATCATAAATTCACGATATCTCAGGTCAGCTCAGCTCAATCATCCTCAGGTCGCACAGATTGCTCGAATTCTGAATCCATTATCACCCCATCCATAACATGTACAACAATCTTCCCTCTTCTCAGATCCACCATTTCTGAAGCAATTCTATTGACTATCAAAGATCCATCTGAATCTTTAGATATATAAAGACTATATCCCGATATAGAATCGTAATCAATCTCCTTCCCAGATTGTACATCATCCGTGTAAATCCTTCTTGGCACAGCTGAAAAACCCAGTACACGAGTTAGTATCGCATACGTATCGTTCCCCTTCTCCCCTACGGACCTCAATCCCAGATCCCGCTCGAAAGCTTTTTCAGATGGCAAAAATAAAGTGAATCCCAGATCTTTAGGTAGCATTCCGATCACTACTTCCCCCAACTTCCCTACTCCTCCTCCAGCTCTCTTCGATTTCGAATCAATTGCATTACGGGTTCCTACTGGTATTTCCTCAAGTTTCAGTACTGAAAAACAGAGCACAACAGTACAAGCAACAGAGACTATAACGCATAGAAACTTGATTGGATCCTTTGTGAAATGACCTCGCCGTTTCATTTTCTGGTTACAGTTTAATTTTATCAGACTAAAAATATAGTAAAATTCTTTGATACCTTTCATCAAACAGTTAATATGCTAGTTGTTATAGCATTCCATGGTGAACAGGAGAAAAAAGAAATCAAAGAGGAGATTCATCAATTACCTGAAGAAGGGGAATATTGAATCCCTGGCTCTGGAAATGGAGAATCTTCCCTTTCTAGTAGATCTGGAATCACTCCTTCGATTTTGTTGTTAATAGTCTTGAAAATGTCCAAATCATAGATAGAGGAGATAAAGACAAGTGAAGTTCAAAGGAAGGTATATATGGACTATGGTGAAATAGCAGAGAGAATGACAAAAATGGTCCTTTGTGTATCTTTAACCAGTTTCAAAATAGTATGTTCAGTAGGCACTTAATTAATTTTGATCCTTTAGCATCTAAGGGTGTGGCTCGGTTGTTTTAGGAGGTGGTTATGGATATAGATGATTCGAGTTTGATCCCTCCTCAATACCGTTTGAGTCGAGACAATGCGGGTTGTAGCTGCTGTGGATTATCCTTAAGTTTCTCAATTTTTTCTTTTAGTCCTTTAAATTTATCATAAATTAATAAAATTACTTCATTATGTATCAAGTCCTATATCACAAGTAAGAGTGGATATTTGATTTTTTGTGAGTAAGTACCTTCGGCTCGATTTGATTTTTTTAAGTTTAGTTCGATTTTTCTAAATTTTTTTAGTTTGAACCTAATTAATGGACTATTTTCTGCTCGTAAAATGGGATACTTTATTTTTTAAGTGAAAAAGCTTAAATATGCCATCAAACTTTAGGAAAAGGTTCATTCATGCCATCTGTTAAAAATTGGGCTCATTTATGCCATTGCTGTTATTCAAATGGCTCATCTATGCCATTATTTTTTAACAGATCCAATATCTAGTTTTTCAAAACCAAATTGGACAAAAATCACCTAATAAAATACCGATCCAATCTACCCATGACCCACTGCCTCGTTAACCCGACCTACGACCCATTCCCTAATTCGTTTTTTTTTTTCTTCTTCTTCTCCTCTGCTACTACTTCCGCCATTAATTGAGCTCTGGATTTCTTCTTCTTCACTTCCATGGATTTTTCTAGACGCCAAATCTCCATTTTCTTCGTCTTTTGGTGAAGAAATCAGGTTTTCGAGAACTGAATTTTGCTCGACACTAATTTGAGGTATTTGATTTTCTGTGTTTGATGACAGGTGGTTTAATGGAGAACTCCAAAATCTTCTTGCTAGTGATGAAGATATGTAAGGTGCTGATCTACATCGAGTCAAAATCAGAGCATTTTTTGGTGAACTATTGGAATTGAAACCCATAAATCCGTCTTCGTTATCAGTTACAAATAGTTCAATTTTGACTGTGGCTTTTGCGGCATTTTCAATACTGTCAGTACTGACTCGACTTTGAACTCTTTGAGTTGACTCAACTCTTGATGAAGAATCAACAGTTTCAGCTCTTCTTCTCCTCCCACCACAATACCCAAATCGAAAACAACTCACCACTACTTCAGAACTGAAATTAACGGTTTGAGTTTGTGTAATTTCACTCGAAAATTGCAACAACACGGTCCTTTTTGTCTTCCCTGCAACTTTTGATATTTTTGTTGTTTTCTTGTGGAGCTCGACCACTGTGTGCGGCGGTTTCCGGTGGATTTAGAGGACTGGCGAACATGAACTTGACCTATACAAATGACTTTTGGAGAAGAAGGTTCTTGAGTTATTTCAATGGAACTTTCGGAATGGATAGTGGGTCGGGTTAATGAGGGCGTGGGTCATAGTCAGATTGGATGGGTATTTTATTAGGTGATTTTTTTTAATTGACGTGGCCCAATAAAAATAGGACGTGTGTCCAATCTGGATCTGTTAAAAAATAATGGCATAGATGAGCCATTTGAATAACGACAGTGACATAAATAAGTCCAACTTTTAACGGATGGCATCAATGAGCTTTTTTCTAAAGTTTCGATGGCATATTTGAGTTTTTTCCCTTTTTTAAAATTAAGAATGAGTTATATTATTTTTTTAAATTTAAAATAATATTATTTTAAATTTTGTGTTCCAAAGATTAATTCAAACTAAACTAAATCTTTAAAAAAAATAACTTGGCAACATTTTAAATTTTATTTATAGGTTCTAAGCAGGATTAATTGATTTATATTGAGTAACAGATATATAACATTTCGTAATAAATTTTCTTAAGGCCTTTAAAGATTTCAATAATATATGGTCCCTGATTTGTTGTTAAATAAATATTATGTATTTTCTCTCTCTTTCAAATCATATTAGTAATCGTAGGAATTTTCTTAACATACTGAAATTGTTATAAAATTTGCTACTTGTGAAAAACTTAAACAATTAGGTCAATTATATAAATAATTCTCTAAATGGGCTTTAATATTGGATTAGGTGTAGTATTTTCATTTTTTTGAAATTAAGTTATAATATTATTTTTACTTTTTAAAAAATTATAAAACCTGAAATTCTAAAACTGAAAACTAAATCGAATACTGAAAATTTTAAAATAGTAAAATCGAAACTGAATTGAAAAGCCGAAAAACTGAATTAATTTAGTTCAATTCAATTTTTCAATATTTATGCCCATTCCTGATCACAAAAGACCAAAATGCTATTTTCTATAATAATATTAAGAATATAAGTAAAGATGTCGTATAGGTTGATCATTTCTATTTGGCCAAATTTTTTTAGATCAAAAGTGGATATCTTTTGCTTATTTCAAAAAGTGTTGTTTGGACAAATTTTTGAGAGAAAATAAGTATTGAGGCAGCAGCAGAAGTTGTACTTTTTCATAAACTAAAAAGAAATTAGTTAATCTGCTTCTTACCAATTCTTTTTTCTATTTGAAAAACAGTTTTCAAAATAAATTGATTTTAAAAGTTTAGCGAAACAACCGTGGATCTATCCAATAGCCTCTATAAATCCCAAGATAAGAATAAAGTCTGCCTACACATTGCTCTCCCTACCCCCTCTACTTGTGACTTGTGATATTATGCTGAATACGTTATTGTTGGTCATATAAGGTAATATTTGTGAAAGGTCCACTTGAAACTGTATGGATCTACACAATTGGTGCACTTAGGAGGCCAGGTGAAAACAGAGGCACCACTCCAAGAGAAGAAGCAGATGCATGCCAAATATCTTCTGGAATTTCTGATGGTTAGATTAATACTTTGGTGATATTCATCTTTGTTTTCTTCTTAGGGTGTGTTTTGATAGCTAGGAAATGTTTTGAGAGAAAATATTTATTCTGTGTTTGGTTGGAGATTGAAAAATATTTTCCGATAAAGATTTACATTAGTATCAGCAACTTGTTAACAATATTTACGATCACTATTTAATAATATTAGTATTAAAATTATGATAAATCGATCTTCTGTATCGTCATATTAATCCTTTGCGATAGTGTTTTGATGAAATCTTTTTAGTATATTTGACATTGATGTCACAATATCTTGGTCCTGCTGCTGTTTTATCTGTCCTGTTTGTACCCTTTTGCATTATTGTTTGAGATAATGTTATTTAACAAGGAAATAAGAAGATCCATTTTTGGTGAAAAGAAGGGCAGCCTTGGCACAACTGGTAAAGTTGTTGTCATGTGATTAGGAGGTTACAGGTTCGAGCTGTGAAAACAGCCTCTTGCAGAAATGCAGGGTAAGGCTGCATACAATGAACCCTTATGGTTCAACCTTTCCCTAGATCCCCGCATAACGGGAGCTTAATGCACCAGGCTGCTCTTTGGATTTTGGTAAAAAAATCTGATCAGTTATTATCGAATATATGGATCATTTGCTTCCTCGTTCGAACTATCAATTTTGAACGCGATCATTACATTTTGTATCTCTACAACACTCATTCTGTAGATATGCAAGGTCCAATGCTCACTTTTCATGCTAAAATGCAGGCAGGCAGGCACAAATATGTGTGTGTGTGTCTAATATACATTATATTATGTCAGCTAATTTTGAATTCAAACCTAAAAAGATCAGGAAAAAGCAAATCAAACTCAAGAATAATGCTCAACTGAATATGGAGTTTCATCAAAGATAATCAATTCCAACATTTTATTGAAGTAAACAATCCATTGGTACAAGAGTGTCAATGAGGCCTTGCTAGAGTAGCACATAACAATATTCTCACGCGTACGTTCATAGTAATATTCACGAAAAACCTGTAAATATACACACACACCGAAAACCCAAAAAAAACAAACATGAACTTTGCGTTTTTTGTAGATGCACTCAGCTCTCCATAACGCTGGCTAGAGCTCCAGCAATAAAAGCTATATACCTATCTCCGATCAACTATACAACTCTTAAGGCGTTGGAAACTTCTTTTTACCAAAAAATTTCAGTCTTCAAGCGAAATGCCAGAAATTTGAGAAGTCATGTAGTGAGAAGTCGTTATGGGGTAAGCACATTGCTCCGCTCCTTTTTAAAGGGAAATCTGAGATGATTCGGTTGTTGATGACTGCAAAGGTTCCTGTAATGCAGGATTGACTGGGAACAGCATACATTGTGCATATTGAGCCATCAACTGATCCACAAGCACCAGGGCTACCATTGCTTCCACCATCGGAACAGCTATAGCACCAAGACATCAAATGTCCATAAATTCTCAAGTGGTGTTCAGAAAATTAAAATGGAAAGGGCAAAAAGAAAAAGAAAAGAGGAAAGCTTGGACGAACAAACGGCTAGCAGATTTCCTCTCAGTTATTTTATCAAAGAGGTTATTAAGCTGAAGGTATTTCAGGCCTATGCACCAGTAAAGAACAATAGCAGATAGAGCAAAACTAACAGGCACAGCTTAGTGGCTTCTAAAAGTAAACATCCTATTAAAGGATTGAAAGGGACTGCCAGATTAAGTAATAGTCAAACAATATTAAGGATACAAACCTCGTGGAACCACACAAGGATCATGGCGACCACGAGCAAGGAGTTCAGTCTCATGTTTGTCCCTACTAACAGTATGTTGCTTCCTCTGCATAAAAATTGAAATAAGAGGTATTTCATATAGTTTACATAAATATCTAACCTAGTCAGGATCCGATCAATTGTCAAAGTGCCATTCTTATAACGAAGTGGAAAAGTAACTCGTCATGATAGTAATGCCTCCTTAGAGAAGTACAATTTACATCATCCTTTAATGAGAATTTTTAACAGAGACAAGGACTCACTGCAATTGTAGAAGTAGGCTTGAAACCTATTCTCATATTAATAATTTCTCCATTTGATATGCCTCCCTGTAAAATACATGAAACACATAACTAAACTTGAAAAAGAAAAGGTATTGTTTGTCCATTTCAAAAGACATATACAAATGAATATTGCACTTTGTGTACCTGGATACCACCAGATCTATTGGTTTTTGTCCTGATTTGGTTATGTTCATCCATAAAGAACTCATCATTGTGCTCACTGCCAATCATGAATGTACCTGTACGTTTTCACCAGAAACAAAATAGAACATGAGATTTATCAAAGATATTAACATGTAAGAGCCTTCAAATTTTTTTTTGACCTAGGACGATACCCCTTATTTTACTTCAGAGAAGCTGTCTAGACATGTAATGAACAAAGCATGGCTCGAAACAGAATTGGCTGACTCAGTGTTGTCAAAGGCACGCTTAAGCCTTGATGCGAGATTCAAAACTTGTTGAGCGCTTCACCTCGCTTAATGTGCGCTTCAATATCGTCATCAATGTTCTAAAGCATACTTTTCCTTGCCAATGAGCCTTTTCTAAGGAGGCAACACTAAACAATTGATATTTTACCTTATCGTGATTTTTTTCAATTTCTTTGTTCATATATTTATCATTCATACTTATAATTATTAGTCTTGGACTAAACATATATATTTTCAATTTTTTCTCCCTTTGCACCTTTTTTAATTAAAGCTCATGCTTTATTTGCAAGTTGCACTTAAAGCCCCAACGAACCGTAAAGCTTTTTTGCACTTTTTACTTTTGATAACACTGCGCTAACTTCCTTACTGTTCTAATCAACCATGCCGTAAACGAAGTGTTGATTAATCAACTAGTAATCCTTAGCACTACTTGTTTAGTCCCCTTAAATTGCCAGAAAAGTAACTAACACCCCCTGGGCCAGCTACAGTCTAGATCTGAACTCAATGAAGCACACTTGACCACCTAAAAACTTTTGGTAGTCCAAAGACAGGTCTTATTATTATCTTTCCTATCTACTTCAAGCTGGAAGTATTAGTGTTTCATACTCCTCAAGAATGTTAAACACTGATAATCCAACATCATCTAGACACCAAAACAACCAGTAATAAGCATTGAAAGATACTAGAGTGCAGCTTCAATAAAAAGACATCTTAGGCTTTATTTGGGGAGATAATATTGTGAACTAGATTTGCAGTAATTCTTGAAAGCATTCCAGCAAGATTAACATCAAAATTTGTGATGCAATAATTTTAGGCTGCATGCTGACATGTTCGTGACAAGTGATAAATTTGGAAAAAAAAAAAGGGAAGGGGNATTACCTTGAGTAACAAAAAGAGGGATTAATTAGGGCACGAACAACCAAGGCATTCAAGGAGATTTTGTGATCCCGAGCTCCAAACAGGAGCAAGGAGGTCAGGCAAAACAAACTGTGATGGATCAGGTTCTGTGAAGGAGAAGGAGAAGAAACAGAGGAGTTCAAAGTTGCACCTGGTAAAAGAAGACAGAAGCTTTGGTCGTCGGAGCTTCATCATCAGAGGTCGTGAAACTGTCTTAAGATTGATGCTTCTTCCATTTTATGTAATACTGAACTAGATTTGGACTATTACAATTTTCTCTTTTACTCACGTTACTGGGGTATTTTTTCGATATCTTAAATAGTTCTGAATACGTGCACTTTTTTAGATGAAGTGATATGAATGAAATTTTTTTTAATACCCGGTTCATATTTTCATTGAACAGGTTCCCAATACAAAACCTGTATGCCTAACCGTGCTATATAGATGATAACACCTGTCCTGATTAATCTGTTGCCACTTAGGAGTTTGCTATCATCCAACAACATGATAATACAGAAAACACTTCCATAGAATGACTATTCTGTACCTGCAAAGCCACTTCCAAACTCAAAACCCTTCGTTGCCGGTAGTGACATGCAAGCTTTAGCCAGCTCAGCTTCAAGTTTATCAAAGACTGGTGTACCAAGACCCTAGTAATTATCACCAAAATTTCATGTGAAGGACTCACCAGCACCAAAGGCATCCACAAAAACTAACAGACAGAGAGAGAGAGAGAGAGTGCTTACTCGTGGAATATTTCTAACAATGCAAGTAACGACACCACCAACAGAATCCCCCCTCACACGTACAGAATCAATGGCAGCAATCATCTTTTCTGCATATTCAGGGTCTGGGCATCGAACAATATTGCTTTCAATCTGGCATCAAGTGATAATTACGGTAGGAATCAATTCTTTTTATCACCAGAAGGTCAAAAACTATCAGAGTGATACCAGAAGACAAATATTAATGAAGAAAAACACAAATACACACTATATCAACTAAACTTATACAACATGCATTAACGAAGCCGCAAATCGGTGGCGTTGCATCCACTATAATTAGTCTCCTCCACAAGGGAATGCAACACAAAGAACACTGGATTATTTTCCTTTTTCTTTTTATGGTACATTTTATATTTTTGATATATCCTTACACTATTGGATGAGCTCAAGAAATTGGTAGATCAAGCAACATGGTGTTTATATCCACTCCACAAGGCAAGTAATGAAGTTCATACAGCGATCCAATAGTGCAGATTTGGAGAAAGAAACATCACCTTAGACTCAAATATGCCCTCCTAGAAAGTTCTTTTCTATAATTTTTCTAACTTTGTTTATATATACTCTATTAGGCAAGTATAAAACTCATATGCACATCCTGTAGTGTTGCCTCGGACTAAGAGTCAAATGTACCCTCCTCGGAAGCTCTTTTCTATAATTTTTTAAGCTTCTAATAGAAGTGGGATTTCCTTCCTCTAAAAACACACATCTAACCAGTTTCTGTCCTTTGAGCAATGCTGGAAAAGGAAGTATCTTTCACCTTTTTTTTAACTGTTTCATGTCTGCTAGTATATGGGAGTAAAATTCTCCAATGGCAAGGGATACAGAGGCAAGTGATGAACTGACAGGAAAAGTTGAAGTTGGCAAAAACACATTGTAATGGGAAAAGTGTAGATGTTTATAGAATGGCTCTAGCTGGCTCATTATTCTATATCTGGCAGAAAGAAAATATGAGATTTTTCTAGAGCAAGCAGAGAAATGTGTAAGCAATGACCAGGCTGATTGTTCAAGAAATTTTCTGCAAGGAGACTTTGAAGGCTAGACTAGCGAAGAAGATGGAAAATTCAAATTTCTACCCTGGCTGCAGCTAGGAGAAAACTGTGATGTACTGAAAAGGAAGTTGATAGTAAAGTAGATAGAATAGTTGCATACAACTGAAACTTGGAGTTAGCTGCTCATGTTCAGTTGTTTTCTTTTGTCTTTTGATTGAGCTGTATATATTCCTTTCAGTAAATAAAATTATTTACATACCAAAAAAAAAAAAAAATTACTTCCAGCAGGTACCCACACTAACTTAAACCTGCCCCAATCTACATGAATTTCTCTTTCTATAAATTTTTCTATCAATCCCATGCCTGTTTTTTGGGCCACACAACTGTTTATTTTTTCTCGGATCCACTTTAATCAAAAAAAAAAAAAAAAGATTGAGATATAAGTCTGATGTGAAATATACCTGTTCTAGTGTCACAGCCTGTTTATCAATCAAATCCTCTGGAAGTACAACTTTGTGAACTTGCGAAACATAAGCAAGGATCTGCAGTACAGATTATCAGAGCCAAAAAGCTACATTCTCTCGAAAAAGGCACAACAACAAAAAAAGAAGAAGTAGAAAACCCTCCACAATAATGCCACAAAGCATAAAGATATAAGCATGTACAACTACTGTGATAGATTCTCTAGCAATAAGATCCAGAATAGCTAATTTTCTGCCAGCAATATATAAGGTTACCATCTTCTGCAATACACAGAAGTTTTAGGTTCTTCGGAACAAGTATGTGTCTTCCATTAAGTATAAAGATTGGTGCTTCTGAAATCTTACCAGGGAAAAGACAAAATACAGGCACTAAGTTATATCATGCCTATCAAAAAACCTCTACTAAATCACAATCATATGATAGTAACCCACCTCAGTTCTTCATAATTAACTTAGAGATCTAAGGTTACGTTCTCCAGATGTTTAAGTATATTTCTTCATAATTGAGCCCAACTTGTTATAAAGGCGTTGATGATGATTAACGGGTCCCCCAAACAGAAGTGCATCTACTTGCAGTGTTTAGTTTGTGAAGAAAAAATGGGGTAGGGGAAGCTTTGGAAAATTGATATGCCTTTAACATCCGTACAACACTTCAGGCGAGCTCTTTTCAGTTCCACCATAAAAGAGGTTTCAGATATCAAATAATCTAATGATATAAAAGGATATCATTCAGAAATGAATTAGAAAATCCTACAACAATAAAGTGCCTCACCTCAGTTCCTGAATAGAGTTTGAGAATTTTCTTAGCAACAGCTCCAGCAGCGACTCTCCCGATGGTTTCTCTTGCTGAAGATCTACCACCCCCCTGTATATTCCACTAGCACTTGCTAAGGACACGAGAAATTGTAGGAGCTATAACTACATAAAAGTGCTTATCAACGAGCTGCAAAGCTTTCTTACAATAAATGAGTACCTCTTTTACATTACCTGTACTGATCTAACTCCATACTTGAAGTCATAAGTTGCATCAGCATGAGATGGCCTATAAGCAAGGGACATTTCACTATAGTCCTGGCAATCCAACAGGAAATGAATAAATCTGAAAAGAACCAGGAGAACACAGACTTTGACCACAAAAAGAAAAATAGGATGCATACTAAGAATAAACATCTCCAATCACGAATCTCGGATCAGACAGAAATGTTTCTCCTTTCCACTTTAAAGCTATTCCTCGATTATCAGGATGTAATGCAGTGAATAACTCATTTCACTTGTTTTGAGTTTGAAAATACGTTTGGTTCATAAAAGCACAAGTACAATTCACAAACTTTTTGAGGAATCATTTCAAGATCTCATGCACGCAGAATTTCAATCATTGAATGAATGACGAGTGACACTAATCATCACAGTTAATAATGCTAAGAATATCACTATTCCATGCCTTTCTTTCTGAGAATGGTAAGATAGAAGTCATAATTCCACGCCCTTTAGGACAATAAACTTGACATGCCAAG
Source organism: Datura stramonium (assembly GCA_018107945.1). Classification (NCBI taxonomy): domain Eukaryota; kingdom Viridiplantae; phylum Streptophyta; class Magnoliopsida; order Solanales; family Solanaceae; genus Datura; species Datura stramonium. The sequence goes on along the minus strand of JACEIK010000114.1, from coordinate 82,575 downwards.
GATGTGAAGTTCTCATGTTCTTGGAAACACTCGACCAACCTTATATTTACTTTCAATGCACATCAGTACAGGGTTAACACACTCGATTTTACCCGAACAAACCAGACATCATCTACCTTAGCACCAAGCTAGTAAAACAAGTTCGGCCTGTTCCATGCAATAAGTGCAAAGTAGAGCGGTAAAACATATAGATCATTAGGAAAAGTAAATTCTTGTTTCACTTTCTCTCTTGTATTTCAGCATAGCATACTTACATTTCCTCTCTGGTCAGTGTTGGGTACTTCAACTTTGATTGGAGATCCCGTAGTCAAACCTATAAGTTAAGCAAGGAAGAAGCTAAATCCTTTAAAATTAGGTCAAAAAAGTGGCACCAGCCTGAAGGGACTTTAATAAAGGACTAACCATCAGCAGTGCCTGATGATATTTTGCAAGTGTCAGTCTCTTTTCTTGGTGTGGTAATTCGGCTTTGACCTGGCCTCCTGAATGGAAAAGTTTTGCATGAATTTCAAATTTGGCCAAAATTTTCCAGAGTATCCTAATGAATTACTCCATCAATTAGCTGAGATGGGGGTGTCAAGAATGGGTAATACTTGAAACAGTTAGAACAAATGATAGAAGACCAAGAATTTTAAAGGACTTCAATCTATTAGTAAACAACATCTTCACTGATTCTGGTCATGTCAACCCACAAAAGGAAATCTCAAAACAAGTAAACACCTCCTGTCAAGTTCCACTTGCATATCCGACTCTGAAAGTGGGAGTCGAGGGGGGCATCCATCAATTACACAACCAACTCCACCTCCATGAGATTCTCCAAAAGTTGTAACTCGGAAATAATTTCCAAATGTACTACCGGCAGCCTGTATCTCTGTGAGTACAAAAGCAGATAAATAATTTATTAATGCATTCTAGTACTTGAGAATAAACCACTAAAGATGGACGAGGAGGCAATTTTTTAGTTCATTTTCAAGTGGCAAAGGTATTTATTTCCACTTGAAAGTTGTAACTTTTTGTTCCCAAATTGCTTGGCAACACTTTTTTGTTAGAAAAGTACAATATTCTGTAGAGAATGGAAACAAATTTTAGAAAGCATTGACAGAACCAAATAACAGATAATGAAGGTGAAATGAAAGTCATAGGAGACCACAGTTAAATTTCCGGCAAAGGCCAAAAAAGAAAAAGGTGATTTAATACATGGTGGAATGATCACAGATACATATATTAAAGAAAAGTACTAAACAGACATTTAACTTTAGCCTTGGTGTAATAGTAAATTTGCCGTCATATGACCAGAGGTCACGTGTTTGAGCTGTGAAAACAGCTCTTGGTCTGGTCCTTCTGCAGATCGTGCATAGCCGGAGCTTAGTGCACCGGGTTGGCCTTTTAGACATCTAACTTCCAAGACTTTTTTTTTTAAACCCCTTTTAGTGATCATATTCTAATCAAGTTTAAAACCCAATTCCTTAATTCACACAAAAAAGCAGAAGAAAAGCAGGAAATCTCAAGTTCATTCACACATTTCAACAAACAGATGGACGGCAGAAAGTTTCACCTAGTCGTTTAGGCTGTGAGCGGTGAGTTGGGATGTGGAGGGTGAAAGCAGAGAGCTCGGATGGTAACTGGACGGATCCGAGGCCTGAAAACGGAGCCCCGAGAAACTGTTTGGTAGATACAGACGACGCCATTCTCCTTCGTTCTCTTAGACTTTCTTCTTGGAGTTTGGTTGGTGAGTTTGTTCTGTAGGTATAGACAATGAACTTTCAGGGACCGTTTGGTATACCAACTAAATTATGAGATTATAGTTTGGTATTATAATTTTATACTAATTTATTTTATTTGTTCATTAATTAAATATAATATAAATTTTAGGAAAAAGTACATAAAAGATCAAAAACTAAACTAATTATATAAAAATGAATCATTTCATACTAATAATATGTAATACCCAGTTGGCACAAAATAATTACAGTTTGAATGTTTATCGCATATAAAATACATGACAGTACATGAATATACTAATAATATCATGAAGTATATAATGAGGATGGTATCATTCAGGCTGCTCATTACTCAATGATACCGTAATAGTATATGAATATATTATGAATCATCAAAAATTGAGGGGTCTACGCACTATTCCTAAAAAACTGCTCATATTTAGTGATATCATGACTATGATGATATTTTGAACGATTGCAAGATGAAGTATTTTCCGTAAATAATTAGAGAGTATGAAAATAAAGAAGTAGGTCGTGTAAATATTTCCTCCGATGAACTAATTACGTAAGTGTCCCTAAATTTTATTCAAGAAGACGATCAAAATGGTCCTTACCGTATAAATTTTGCTTTCCTTAATATACAATAGAAGGTGTTCATTTTGATCTTTTATCCCACACCCAACAAATTTGTGAAAAAAAAAAAAAGACTGTTATATTTAACTGTGGGCCCCACGTAACTAACAAAATCCGCCATTGTTATCTTCTCTGTTAGCTCTAAAGAAAGAGCTCCATGAAATCCAACACCATTTTCTCTTTCTTACAATATTTATTTTATTTTCAAATGCTAAATTCACACGAGATTTAGCATTGAAGTTCATCCATGGTTAGTTGGCTGTGGGACCATTGAAGGACCATACAATTATTTTCCAGATCCAAGGCCCAATCATTTTTCTTTTCTCACCACCAATAAAGTAAAAGAGTCGGTTTTCTTAGTTTCATATCTGATCTATCATCAAATATTTATTAAAACATACCTCAAAAAGTAATTATTCAGATAGGAAAAGGGTCGGTATGTATGCATTTTTATATTAAAATTATAATATTAAAGTGCATGATAATTAGTGAAAATAAAGTGAAGAAAGTGGTGTCATTATTCCTTATAACTTGTGCAACAACAATAGCGTGTTCTCCGTATTATATCTTACTAGTTACCCCACTAAACCTCAAATAAGTATCCACATTCTTGATATTTACTATTCTACACTTATATGAATGATGTTTGTATGTAAAATGAGAAGAGAAAGACGATAAGTATGAAAAATATAGCAGTATATTTTTATGTTGAAGCAAGTTGTTCTTTTTGGTGAAGTTTGAACTATTCTAATCCGAAGTTGTTTGTCTTATACAATATTGTTGGACGATTGTATTCTGGAGAGGATAACTCAAGAGTATACCGCAATAGGCTTGAATCTAGAGCCAAGAAATTTGTGCCCCGACCCGAATATCACACAACAAAATTGGATATTATTATATACTCCTCCTCACTTTTATTTTCTCCTACTACTCCTAGACAATGAACACACACAGTACAGATAAATCTAAACAATCTTGTGCTATCATTCTCTCTAATTTTCTCTTGTTCTTCACTTTCTTGGCTCCATTATTAGCACTTGTAACAAAATCTGAACCAGTTGGATATGGGTATATTGTTCAATCAGTAGGTGTTGACTCTTCCGGAAGGACGTTGACTGCTCGTCTTCAGCTCATCAAAAGTTCCACTGTTTTTGGATCTGACATTCGAAATCTCAGCCTTACTGCTTGGTACTACTAATTTTTAAACTGATTTTTTTTTTTTTACATTACATCCTTATTTATTGAAATTTCATTGATTTTAAGTATGTGTTTCGATATGAATCGAGTGATATTTAAGAAAAAATTAGTGTTAGAAGTTGAAGTTGTGTTTGGACGGCAAAAATGATGAAGTTTTGTGAAGAAATATGTGTCAGGTGGGTGGACTTAACTCAAACTCAAAAAGCTAACTCATGAGAGTAGGATTGATCAAGTGGTAGTTTTTACTGTTCATATAAAAAGATGACTTTACTGCATAATTTTCAATAGTTGAGTGACCATTTGAACAATAAACTTGTACTCCTTCTGTTTCATTTTAATTGCTAGGATAAGATTTACACACTCATTAAGAAAAATTAATAGGGGTGATAATTTGACTAATATAATTCTATTAATTTTTTGAAAAGATACAATAATAATTCTTTTAACATTTTAGAATGACATTAAGTACTAAGGGTAGAATTGGAAAAACATGGTCAATAAATGACTTTAAGTACTGAGGGTAAAATTGGAAAAACATGGTCAATTATCTCTTGAATTTTGAAACTAGCAAATATTTTAAAACAACTATTTTTAGTATACCTAGCATTTAAAATGGAACGAAGGGAGTATGTTTAGTGTCAAAAGATCTTTTTAATTTGATTAGCGAGTTGTTTATAAATGGATTGATCAGCCTTTTCTTGTTTTACATGTTGTGTGAGTGCTCAAACTTTGAGAGTGAACATCTAAGCACCTTAACTTGTATCCAAAGTTGAGCACTCTAACTTACAGAATAATTATCTAGACACTTTCAAAATGTATGTGCCACATCAGCATCGGGTGTCTATGATACAAAGTAGGGTCTGATTGAAGTGTTTAGTTGTCAGTTGAGACCAAGTTGATGTGCTTAGATGTGCACTCTCAAAGTTTGAGTGCTTAATTGTCAGTTAAGGCTAAATTTGAGTGTCTATTTATGTATTATGTCATTCTGCAGCTTTGAGACAAAAGACCGTATAAGAGTCAAAATCACAGATGCTGATCATGAAAGATGGGAAGTTCCTCAAGAATTTATCCCCCGCGAAACTCATTCATCTCCTCGAAGCTCCCTCTTGGAAAAGCCTTCTTCTTCCTCGCTTCCATTATCCAAAGACACACATTACCTCCATACAAACGCCATTTCAGACCTTAGTTTCACTCTCTACAACACCACCCCTTTTGGCTTCACCATCACGCGTCGCTCCTCAGGTGATGTTCTTTTTGACACCACACCTGAAAATGACTCTCCGGACACGTTCCTCATCTTCAAGGATCAGTACCTTCAATTGTCCTCTTCATTGCCAGCCAATAGGTCATCTATCTATGGCCTCGGGGAGCATACCAAGAGAACGTTTAAGCTCAAGCATAACCAGACATTAACTCTTTGGAATGCTGATATTGCTAGTGCCAGTGTTGACCTCAACTTGTATGGCTCCCACCCTTTTTACATGGACATCAGGTCACATCCTGGCGCGGGGACTAGTCATGGAGTCTTGTTGTTCAACAGCAATGGCATGGACATTGTATATGCTGGTGACAGAATTACCTACAAGGTGATTGGAGGGGTCATTGACTTGTACTTCTTTGCTGGTCCTGTGCCTGAGTCAGTCATGGAGCAGTACACAGAACTCATTGGCCGCCCAGCGCCCATGCCATACTGGTCTTTTGGTGCGTAATTATACTAGCGAATTACCTATTGTTTCATAGTGTACGTTTATTCTGTTTACTAGTTTCATATGATTTTAACTTTTGAATTTTGTTTATTACTTCCCACTTAATTTCCTCAAACTGTTTGATGCACATGCTTCTTTATGATTTTAAAAATTTACTTTCAAATGTGCACAGTTTCTAGTACATTTATGGTTTGAGGCAGATGCACACATTGTTTTTCATGCAAGCTATTGCAAATTGTTGGCCACAGGATTTCACCAATGCCGATATGGTTATAAAGATATTACTGAAGTTAGGAATGTGGTTGCTGGCTATGCAAAAGCTCAGATCCCTCTTGAGGTCATATGGACAGATATCGATCATATGGATGGTTATAAGGATTTCACGCTCGATCCTATCAACTTCCCACTTGACCAGATGAAGGAATTTGTTGATACACTTCATCACAATGGTCAGAAGTTCGTTCTCATATTGGATCCTGGTGAGTTTTTACATATTCAACTTCTTGCTTCTGTTGATATTTATACTTCTGTGGAACCGGCATTAGGTTAGGCTACTGACATCACCATCCACTGGGATGCAGCCTTTCTCGACCCTGTGTGAATGCAAGATGCTTTGTGCACTGGGCTGCCATTTTTTTTGTTTATGTTTATACTTAACTTGAAGTAGAAGTTGAGAAATTGCAAATGGCATTGGGCCAAATGACTTAATCAAAGCACTACTCTTGTTTCTTTTATGATCTCAATGATTTGTTCACAGGGATCAGCATAAATAGCTCATATGAGACATACAAGAGAGGGATGCAAGCGGACATTTTCATCAAACGCGATGGTGTCCCTTATCTCGGAGAAGTTTGGCCTGGAAAAGTCTACTTTCCCGATTTCATAAATCCCCGAGGCAGAGTCTTCTGGAGTAATGAAATCAAGATTTTCCATGACCTTCTCCCCGTCGATGGGCTCTGGCTTGACATGAACGAGTTATCTAACTTCATTTCGTCTCCTCCAAACCCATCTTCTACCCTTGACAACCCTCCTTATAAGATCAATAACTCCGGAAGCTTACGTCCAATAAACGAGAAGACTGTCCCAGCAACATCAGTACATTTTGGTAACACCTTAGAGTACAATGCTCATAACCTCTATGGATTCCTCGAAGCTAAAACGACTAATGCTGCTTTAATCGACGTTACTGGTAAAAGGCCGTTTATACTTAGCAGATCTACTTTTGTGGGTTCTGGCAAGTACACAGCACATTGGACTGGAGACAATGCAGCCACTTGGGATGACTTGGCTTATAGCATTCCTAGCATTTTAAATTCTGGATTGTTTGGTATACCCATGGTTGGAGCTGATATATGTGGCTTTGGTAGAAATACTACTGAAGAATTATGTCGCCGTTGGATTCAGGTACAAGTTCTTTTGTCTTTGAAGTACTTTTCTGCATACAGCGAAAGTTTATGATTTCTCACCAGAAGTTCAAAAGTGGTCCATATGATAATCCTTCTTTTACTATTTTAAATGTGAAATTTCGAGGAAAAAAAAAAACTTCGAATTGGGAGGGCGTTCCTCATCTAATATATGTATTAGATATACAAATACCCTACCCCCTCCATATGGAATCTTGGTTCAAACTCTTTGCGATCCCTTGGATCAACTTGAATTGGCCATGATTAAAAAACAAAAAGATGGATTGGCCAAACAGATTGGCCCTCTGATTGAATCGAAGAAGGCACAACTAGTTAGCAGTGCCCGGTAAGGCACAACTAGTTAGCAGTGCCCGGTCTTATTATATGTCTAAGGTAAACTTGATGATCTATTGAATATTAATACTCGTTATATGGTCGGGTTATTATTGCATATCAACTTATGGTCACTGTCCAAAACCCGGAATCCTTACCTCATTTTATTTTAAACCTTGATCTGCCTCTGGTACCTAAGTTAATCAAGTTAATGAACAATGCTCTGCAATATGTTGGTTTCCCATATGAATTGAGTTGTAATGCTTTCCGTAAAATAACTCATATAGAAGCTGAAGTTCATATGTTAATGTTTACGGATTTTTGAGTAGAATACGATTGTGGGAATGTATTAGGAAAGAAGGTTTGTATGGCTTAAACATGCGTGGAGATATCTAAAATAGCTATCTTTGTTATCTTTTATTGTTCTCTTCGGGGGAATACAGGTTGTGCTCTGTGAAAACAGGACATCAACTTTCTATTCAATTCAAAATTCAAAATTCAAAATTGAAGTATGATACTTTTCTGATATCTGATAATCAACATCTCGTCGAATGTCAGGTAGGTGCATTTTATCCCTTTGCAAGGGACCACTCTGATAAGTTTACTCTCCATCAAGAGCTATACATCTGGGATTCAGTAGCTGCAACAGCCAGAAATGTGCTTGGACTACGCTACCGGCTCTTACCATACTTCTACACACTAATGTTCGAGGCACATACCAAAGGCATCCCTATAGCGCGACCCCTTTTCTTTTCATTCCCCGAGGACACAAACACTTACACCATCGACTCTCAGTTTCTCATCGGTAAGGGGTTAATGATATCACCAGTACTGACATCTGGTGCGGTTTCAGTTAATGCATATTTTCCATCCGGTACCTGGTTCAACCTCTTCAACTATACAAACTACGTGAACGTAGAGTCAGGTAGCTACATCAGCCTTGACGCACCACCTGATCATATCAACGTGCATCTCCGAGAGGGAAACATTCTGGCAATGCAAGGAGAAGCAATGACAACAAGGGCAGCCCGGGACACTCCTTTTGAACTTGTTGTCGCCATCAGCAGCAGCAGCAACAGGGGAAATAGTTCAGGGGAAGTCTTCTTGGACGATGGCGAAGACGTTGAAATGGGAGGAGAGGGGGGAAAGTGGAGCCTAGTGAGATTTCACGCTAATGTTGTGAACAACAAGTTGTTTCTCAGATCAAATGTTCTGAATGAAGAGTTTGCTTTGAGCAAGAATTGGACAATACACAAGGTGACTTTTCTTGGACTGAAAAAAGGGGTGAGTAAAATAAGTGCATATAATTTAACCACTAAAATTAGAACAAAAATTGATAGAAGTGCATCTGGTGTTTTGGAGATGACAGGTCTATCAGTTCTTCTGGGAAAAGAATTTACTATTGAACTAACACTTGAAAAATAATCAAGAACAGAATAATGATGATCTTATTATCTTCATAATATTGTAGAATATGGAAAATAAAGCATATTTTTATCTGTTCCTGTTTCTTGATGAACTGAAAAACTCATGAAGAATCAATAATTTTGTCATAGTCTTTTTTAATTTTTACATTTCTTTCAAAGTTGTTCTGAAAAGCATTTTTCTTGAATCGAGGATCTACCGGAAATAACTTTCACAAATTTAGGGGTAAGGTCTACTTACACTCTACTCGTTTCAGACTCCACTTGTGAGACTGTATCGGGTATGATGTTATTATTGTTGTTCATGTAAATTCAAACTGCTACATTGCTCATGAACGGAAACGTGGACAGAGTTCATATATGTATTCAAATCATTCTTTTGCTTCTTTTTATTCCAGATTGATGGGCGAAAAATACATTAAAGTATTATATTTTTTTGAGTTTTATATTTGAACTATTAGGTGTGTGAGTTTTTTATCTGATCTATCACCAAATGTTTATGGAAACATACCTAAATTATCGGTTGTTCTCTTTTCCAACCAGAATGATGGTGATATTTCAGGTAGAAAAAGTGAGCAACTGATAGTTGAGGTGTGTGTTGATAAACATTTGGTGATAGATCATGTAGGAAAAATAAACATGATAGTTCGGGTAGGAAATTCAAAAAATCTGGATACTTTAGGTGTATTTTTGACCTTTCACTCTTTTTTTAACAATCATTTGATATTTGGAATTCACTGGCTCAATTAATTTTGATTTGTAACATGTAGGGTTTTCTAATATTTTACGACAAGTTTTTGTATGAATTGTCCTTATTTGAAGGTGATCTTCAATTTTCGTGATCAAATATGATAGTCTTTAATTTTTGTTGTTGCCGCCTATTTTAATGAAATTTGTAGCAAATACCCTTATTTGTGACCTAATTTGCTCGGTATAAATTATGTAGGAATTATGCTATGCGACATAAGTTGTTTAGTATTTCTATAACCTAACAACATAAATTTAAAGAATTTTTGCCTCACTCGGCATAAGTTATGTCTTTTACGAAATAATTTGTGAAATTTGAAACTGAACTTTTTCCTCGTTCGACATAAGTTCCGTAAGAATTAAGTTATGTGCGGTGCAACATAACTTGTGGATTTTGAAATAGAATTTTTGCATCAATCGATATAAGTTCTGTAGGAATTTAATTATGCAGTATGTCATAACTTGTGGGTTCTGAAAAAAACTGAATTTTTGTCTTGCTCGACATAAGTTCTATAGGAATGAAGCTATGTAGTATGACATAAATTACGTAATATAATACGGTGAAAATATAAACTTATGTCCCGTGAAAATTTATTTATTATTTCAATGTCAAGAATATTTTCAAATCACTTTTCTATTACTTTAAAATGCAAAAAAACAAAAATTTTAAACTATTTAAGGGATAAAAATCAAACACCGACAATACATTTGTGCGGATGACCTTTTTACAGAACGAATTGAACGGAACATGCCTTTGATGGTCCCTCCAGCCATTTTATTACTAAATTACTAAATTACTAAATAGTATTAAATGACAATAAAAAATATATGTATAGGTGGTAAATGAGCGGATTTGATTGAATTTGGATGGATTTAAATATGCTAAATTAATGAACAAGTTTTTATACGGACCGTCCCTATTTCAGGGTGATTTTTAAATTTTGTCCCTTAAATTAGTGATCTTTAATTTTTAACTCTTACAGCTCATTTAATAAAAAAAATTGTCCAAAATATTCTTAGCTATGACTTAATTTTACTAGACAAACCTTTTTAGAGAATGTTTGTCTAGAGGCATAAATTAAGTGTTATTTAATTCACAAGGCATACTTTTACTATATTTATCATGCATAAGTTAGCGTTAGAATGCATATGTTAATGCTGGTGAACTTCTGCTCCCAGACACAAATTTATGTTGCTGAACTTCTGCTTCTGGGCACAAGTTCATGCTGCTTAACTTATATCCCAAGACACAAATTTATGCTACTGAACTTCTACCTCAGACACTAGTTCATGCTACTGAACTTCTGTCCAGACACAAATTCATGTTATTAAATTTATACCTCAAGAAACAAATTCATGCTATTGAACTTATTCCCCTGAGGCATAAATTGTGTGAACTTATGCTCTGAGGCATAACTTGTGCCTTGTGTTTTTTTATTTTTTGGTTGATAGGTGCATTTTGATTATTTTTTGGTCACTTAAAGGTCCGAAGGGAAAAAATTAAAAATCACAAATTTTAGGGGCAAAAATTAAAAGGGGGCCAGAAAAGTGTAGCTGATTTGTTCTTTTACCATGTCAACCACACTCTCATTTAGTCGATCTTGATAGTCCAAATACTAGAAGTGTCTTAATCTAGACACTCTCTAATTTGATTGATAAATAGTATGATTGTAATGTAGTATTAGAAGACAAGGTAATTATTGAG
>JACEIK010000114.1:0-17091 GCA_018107945.1 Datura stramonium | reverse complement strand
CTGCAAGGCTGATGCACGGTGAGTTTAATATAAAAAATTAAAAGTTGTTATGGAGAGTAGTAATGATAATGAATCGGAGCAAAGCGGGTTTAAGACTGTGCAAGTTTGAAGCACAGTGAGTTTAATAAAAAAATTCAAAAGTTGATGTGGGACGGAGCAAATTTATGAGGATTGAAACAAAAAAAAAAATATCAAAAAAATTAAATTCTTAATACTAAACTTTCTTACACGCTATAACAGCATTAAAAATTAGACCTAAATTATTTTCATGTGGTGGTTAGTTCTAAAAATTAGTGTAATAAGTAATCACCACATTTCTATTGTACAGACGCAAATGATTGAATAATTAAATTGACAGGAGACTGGTAAAAAGAATGTAACATTAACTTGAATTGGGACAAACGAATTTTGTATTATCTATGATACTTACCTTGAGCTTTTAGGCTGCAATTAGTGAAACTTTTTATAAGATATAATCTTTACTTGAAAATTTACGCACCAAAATAAGTAAAAAGACAAATTCTGACCTTACAAAAAATATTTTAGTGGTAAGATAGTTGTGAAAATTTTTCGTAAAAGAAAAATATTATACAAAAAAAAAAAAGAAGAGGAAATTATGCAAATCAAGGAAAAACAAATTAAAAATATCAAAATTAGACTGTGTGGCGAATTAATTTTAGTCCTTTGCGGATTTAGCTGGCAATTGCCTCGGCCCCCCTTGCCCTGTTTGCCATATCAAATAGAAGGTGATATTCAACGTCGGTGTAATTGGATAAAGGCGGTGGTAATTCTAGTTCCTATCAACCCCGTTGATGACCAAATAGTGGACTAGGACTACAATGGCAAACCGACACAACAGAACTCAATGCCCTTTTAGGAACGCTGGTACGGTAGTTTTCTGGTTGTTGTTTCCTAAGTAGATTGCGTACTTGTGGGGACAAAACAGTGGGGTGATATACATGTGTTAATTACGTACCTTACCGTTTGAAAAAGGTTTGAGCAGTTTAGTCTGTTAGTCGGCTATTGTGACAGTTGGTCGTTAGGACAAATTTAATCTTCTTGCTTTCCCTGTTTTCCCCAAATTGGTCGGCAAGTTTAGGATAACAATAATAAATACTACTCCCTTCATTCGCTTTTATTTATTCAACATAGTAAAAATAAATATTTATTTTATTTATTTTAAAAAAAATAAAAAAAATAAAAATATTTTTAATTTTTTTAATTTTTTTAATTTTTTTATATTTATTAAATTAATTTAAAATGTATATTTATTAACTGTACTCTTCATCAATATTTTGATTAAAATGTACTCCCTCCATTTCGTTTTATTTGTGGGATACTAAAAATAGTTGTTTTGAAAATAGTCATTTAGTTCCAAAATTCAAGAGATAATTGTATCATATTTCTTTCAATTCTACTCTACTACTTAAGTCATACTAAAATGTGAAAAGAGTTATTAATGTATATTTCCAAAAAGTATCTATCAATTAATAAGTTATATTAGTCAAGCGCAATCCTTATTAATTCTTTCTTAATGGCGTGCAAATCTTATATATCCCAACGTTAAATAAAACAAGGAGATAATTTTTAGTAGTTTCTTTGTTATATAATTTTATTTATTTAAATAAAGATAAAATTAAAAGAACATTATTAATATCTTCTTAATTATATAAAAAATCACTTATTTTAAAATAAAAAAATAACAAATATCGTTTCTTTTAAATAAAAAATAATATTTAATAATAAAATATTTAAAAAGTTATTTAAATTGATTAAAATATTGCTAAAAATAAAAATATTTAAATATAGTAATGAATAAATAAAAGTGCACAGAGACATTACTTTCCAAATTATAAAAAAATGTTTTTACTTTTTGATATATATAGTTACTTCACGTCAAAGCAAATGCTAAGCAAGGTAGGTGACCAATCGGAACGTGTTGCACATCCAATTGTTTCTTTTGCTCGTTACAAATTAATAAGTCTTATAACATATTTTTGGTTAACAAGACAGCGACCGAAACCTGAGCTTGAATACTTTCTACCTTATTATTGTCATGTTCGATAACTATGGCCTTCAATATTTATATATAGCTATAGAAAATTTTATTTATCTATTTATGTATTGAAGAAAGGTTAAGAGAAAAAGTAATCTCTAATAACTAAATAAATTTGTAATCTTTGATCTACTTATAATTAAGCATTGATGTTATTAAATAGGCTGGCAGCAATGTTACATGACTATATTCGAGGGTGGCTTCCGTGGAGCAGCGGGGATATATGTGTGATACGTTAATTTTAAAATTCTTTATATATATATATATATATGTATATTATATCACGAGAAATGAATATATATTTAATTGTACACTTTGAAATATAAAGCACCTCAGGATGCACTAGTTAAACGTATAGCTTTAGCTCGCGTTCACATGCCAGGTCATTCGGCTCTATCTAATGCTCCTACTTAATTAATATTACTGGCTCTATTTTAATTTGTTTGATTTTTTATTTTTTAACTCATTTTTTTTATTAAAAAAAAGTTTTCTTTTGTTTTGACATTTATTTAATTTCAACTTTTAACATGATATATTTAAGATCCGTTAACTATATTTTACATATTTATAATTTAACATTACAAGATTCAAAAATCTTCTTTTATTTTTAAGGAATGAGTCATGGTAAGAATAATAAAAAATATCAAACAAACAAATTAAAATGGATGGGATAGTATATTTCGTCTAGAAACAAATTTTGAAAAAAAAAAAAAAAAAAAAACAATCTTGCATGAGCATATGGGCCATGGTACATTCGGGAGCATTAGACATTCTTCTATCGTGCTTTTAACTCTGCTTGAGTGATAGTGATGCCTCAGCTGTCGGGTGCTATTAATGGAATCCCCAAGAAAACACATACCCAAACATGGATCTAAATTTTGATTGATTTCACTTTCATTCTGCATTATTATAATTCATAGGCAAATTAAATAAGTCTTCAGCTAACTCAACTACGGTCAAACTTCTTTAAAATAATATTATTTATTTTAATATTTTAACTACTATAGCAAAATATTATTATAAAAAATATACATGAAGAAAAAAGACTTTGTTGCTTAGCACTATTATACTGTCAAACTTTTCTTAAACAAATACAAGATTAATGCACTAAAAAGAAAAGTTACATTAGAAATGCCATTGCCCTCTTCAATCCAAGGAACGTTGATGGTCAATTTGCCATCTTGAGAAGACCACTTAAACTCAACTTCAGCACCGTCGAAACACTTGCTAAGGCGCACACTTGAGTAGGCTAAGAAATTCCCACAACCTTTAACTTCAACTTTGCTTGCATAGTGGCACTATCATCACCAGTAGCCTCTCATATTGAAGTCCTTGTATGGCTCTCCACTGTGAACATGGTGAGTCCAATTGGAGCAGGTAGCAGTGGGACTAGGCTGTTTTTATAGGGACAAAGCTAAAAATCTCAAAATTAGATGGTTCAAGGGACATTGGAATTGTGTCTGAGGCAGCCTTTGTCAAGAACAATTTCTCAGCTTGGTTGAGATAAACAGCATATTCCTCTGTTTTGCCCATTTCAGATGCTTCTTTCAGTTGATCCCATTCAATGTCATGCACATGGACTGACCCTGTCATTGGCTTGTAGCAATTTGAGTATCCCCTGATTCTTTTCTCCTTTGGATCCCACCCTGCTCCTTGGCAATTGAATGCACCAATGACTCCTCCATACTATGGTCAAGAAGAAGAATTTGTCATTGAACTTCACCCAATATAAATTAATAAAAGTAATGAAGTAACTGAACTTTACTGACTAAGCAATACAACTAGTACAATGACTCAATCTTAAATAAGTTGTTGTCGGCTATATGGATCCTCAATGTTCATGTTTCCCCATTAGAATTCCTCCCCAACCAACATTATACTAACTAACAAGTAGCCAAACATTAAAGTAAACCGAATTTCAGTAAAGACAACTTTATTTTTGTTTCTTCAGTGATACAGTTAGTAAAGTTTTGATACTTTACTGTGACAGAATAGTTTTGTAAATTTACTCTTGAGGTCGATATAGTTGAACTACCATGTGAAATTAACCTTACCAATAGGCATGCTAAATCAAATTCAAGTACTCCTTTATAAACAATTTTGTTAGCATACCTTGTTGAAATTCCAAATCTTGAGAATGGTTTTGCCATCAAAGAGTGGATTCTTGAAGATGCAGTCTCTAGTGGGGAGTGCAAAATATTATTGTACTTAAGGAATAGTGCCATCAGGGAAAACTAGCTTCCGTAAAAGATCAAAATCATGCATGAGGTCACTCACATAAACAGGTCCCCCACATATAGCCCTGGAGCCGGCATGGAACTTAGCACAGACATGATCAGATTGGAACATGTCCCAGTCTGGTTGTATAATCTGACCCATCCACATACTGGTAATAGGCACAATGGATCATATGAACACCCTGTAGCCAGTACACTCCATTGGGGTCACCATTTGGATCTTGGAACCAGAAATCATCCCCTATATAAATAACAACAAAAATATTACTAGCTTCTACATGTCTTGATAAATTTACATATGAAAAGGACAGTAAGAAATTCTTACCAACTCTTCCCATAGAGATTTGCTTTGTTCCTAGGAGGAAGAAGTCATTACATTGTTGCATACTGGATATGAGTCCAGTACCATTGAAGTTCTTTGCTAGGGATTTTGATAGCCCATTGTAGTATTTCTTGGCAAGCTCAACTCGACCACCATATTCCTCACTGACATATTCCAGTGTCTGCAAGAAAAATTACCAATTAAAATTTGGTTAAGTAAAATGAAGACATTAAACCTAGCTGAAACAAATTGGAACTGCAGAATATTGGATGGACATACATGAATAACATCGACTTTTACTCCTGTAATTCCCACTTCAGAAAGGTAAGAATGCATTGAATCATAAAATTCATCAGCTTGATCAGGATGAACAAGTCCAATGCCACCTTCCACTATTTTGACCACTGCAAGATCATCCATTGTCCCATCAAGCCCCTGAGAAAGTTCTAGGGATTATGTTGGAATTTAGGTGGGTGGTTCCAGGCCTTACACCACCCCAAGCACCACACAGGGCATGCCATACATAAATATCATCCAGGCCATTGAAATGTGTCCTCAAATCCTAGTGAACGCTTTCAACCCCAAGTTTTCGCATATGCAAGAGCTGCTTTACACCCTTGGCTGTTAAATCGCAATTCATCACCATCTCGCCCATTTCCAATTGATGACGGGCTCTTATACAAGTTTTGTCTTAAGTCCTTGCACATGGGCTGAAGAGAGTTTTCTTGGTCACCATCAAACATCTCATTTAATTCTTTCAGTTTCTCAGCCTTCATGTCAAGCTGTGACCAGGTCAGTAACAGACTGGTCCTTGTCACGAGCCTTTTCTGCATGTTCAATCTCTATTGCCTTAGATATTAGCATCTTTGGCTTATTGGGGTCCAAGAATTGGAGGATTGGGTCTAACAAGGATCCAGCCTTGTACTTTCTGAATTTCTCACCTTCATCAAGCCTATGGAGCCTGGCAGTCATTTGGGTTCCACCAAGAACCAAATTTTTTGCATCCTCATGAGGATCTTGATCATCAAGTGATACTTTGCCAGCCATCATCAATAATAAGGAACCTAGGAGAAATTCCACCTTGGGCAAATTCGTTCACTCCGTGCCATACACCTGCTGGTTCTACAGTTAAATAAAAAGCATCCCAAGTGCACCAACCAAATTTATCTACAAGTGCTGGAACTGATTTCTCTTCCATGAGCTTAAATGTATTTAGATAAACTCTAAGAGCAGTATAAGCCTCTTTCATCAAGCTGTAAGGATTATCAGACACATGAACATGCGCGATAGCGCCCTAAGGGATGATGCTTTCACTTGGCTTGAACCACTCTCAGCACAGATGAGGACATGACCATCTTTGCCAGGGTGAAGTGCAGACCTGAATCTCCCTTCAATTATTGTTATAATCACATAAGTTTTATCTCAGGGACATCCAAGAAGACCCACTGGGTTTCCCTTTGCAATTCTGAACCAGAATTCCCCACCCACTGTGTCGACCACCAAGTCTTGAACCTGAAAATGCTGAGGAAATCTCTGCCAGTGTTTACAAGGAATTCATCAAACAATTGGATGGCTGACTTTCCTCTTTGGTGAATCCCAAGAACCCGCCTTTTTGAAGGACGTTATATGTGCACGATGAAACGGGGGGAAGCGGAGCACTGGATGTGTGGCAAAGTGAAGAAAAGCTTGAAAAACTGACATTGCTCGGAACTTCAAAGAGCAATGGAACGTTCTTAACAAAGAGTTTGCCATCAGATAGTTCAAAATAATTGTCCTTCTTATGGGTCTTCAAGACATTGACAGTTGAAAGAACTGGATCATTTGGGGCGCCATGACGGGGAAACAGGGAAATAAAACAGAGGACACAAATGAGAAGGAATAGAAAAAGGAGCTCTAAAATTACTACTCTTTTAGAATGAAGAGAACAAACTGGAGAAAGTCTTATATGGTTTGTGTTAAACGAGTCAAAAGAAAAGAATTGTTGAAAGAAGAGAGTAGCAAAGAGTTGTTTGTGAGTGAAAAAAGTATGCATAACAAAAGAAAGAGTGTATATTCAAGGAAGCAGAGAGTGCAGGTATATATAGAAGGAATTCATGTGTGTTCTGATTGATTGATAAAGAAAAAGGAGAAAAGGGGGGTTGGGGCGGTTAATTACGGTGATAACGGTTTATTCAGAAAGAGGTTAACCTCTATGATCCTTCTGGGTAGAGACCTTAAATTGGGGCCCATCTTTATTTCATTTGTTTCTGAAACTGAAAAGACAAATTTTACTGAAATGTCCTGTTGCTCTCTTGACAAAAAGGAATTCAAATCATTCAAGCATGAGGGATGTTTGTTTCACAATTTAAAATTTAGATGTGTTGTCACTGAAAAGAATGAAGCAAACACCTAATGCGTTGACGACATAATTAAATAAATAAATGTATAATCTTTCTGATGATATAAATTTTTAGATAAGGTAATCACACGCGTGAGAACGGGTGTTAGGTGCAAACAACACCTGTTGGCTGCAGTCTTCAGTATAGATTGTGTGTGTGTATATATATGAATCAATTACATATTAGTGGAAAAAAATTATTACAAGACATATACAGTAGTTAATTGTAGTAGAAGTTAAATTCCTGGGTAAGTTGCAGCAAAAAAAGAACATGGTCCATTAGTAATGGCATGGGATGCCTATTATTTTCTTGAAAGAAAACAGTATGAAGCTCGTGCCATTATTTGGAATCAATTTAGATTAGTGAATCTATTGTTTCCGTAGAGTACAAATTTTCTCCGTTTTAATTTATTATTTAGTTTAACTGATTATGGAGTTTTAAAAATAAGAAAAGATTAGCAATGTTGCAAATAACCCTTAAAATGAATAAATTTTTATATTGAAAGAGAATACAACTTTGTAAAAAAAATTCAAATAAGTGAGACTCAATATGAATAAAATATTATAATATTATAAAATATTTATTAAATAAAGAATGTGTCTTTTTTGAGATTGACCTAAAAAATATGTTATATCAATTGAAATAGAGAAAATATTAAAGTGTGCTTATTTATTTAAAGTAAGCTAAATTTTCTCATATTTAAATAAGTGTTTTTAATTTTAAGATAATTTAAAATTAAATATCAATATAAGTTTTAAAATAAGTTGAATTAGATAAATTAAAATTAACTAAATTAATAAATAAATATAGTAATAGAAATACATGTCCTACGAGACAGAATTTGGAGCATAAATAAAATCCTAGCTGAATAGGATGTAAATACATTGAAGAATTTAAATTTATTTTTAACCAAAAAACACCTAACTATAAAGTTTCAGTGTTTTTATTTTCTTTCTCTTTATTAAATAAAGCTGAACCTTTGTGTTAAGGGTAAAATATGGGTACTAAACTTTTTTTATACTTTTTAGGTACTAAAATTAAGTAGTATATATAAACATATGTATCATGAACTTTTATAACATACTAAAAAACGTATTTCACATAAAACGGAACATATGTACATCATTAAATAATTAATCACTTTCCTCTGATCATTTTTATTTATCATTTTAATATATTAAAAAAATTATTATTTTTAATTTATTTTTAATATTAATTATTTATTTTCAAATAAATTTGCAAAATTTAAAATTATATATTAATTAATTCCTTAAAATATTTTATTATAATATTTATATTAATCATTATTTGATAAAAGAACTACAAAAATAATGAAAAGGCACAATAAAACATTGGAAGGTGGAGTGGAAATGTGAGGAACATTTAATGGAGAAATATAAATAATCTCCCACCCTCCTCACTTTTACTTGATCATTATATTAAAAATTATAGGCGGCAAATGAACGGTTTGAATTGAATTTAAGTAGGCCAAAATAAACTAAGTTAAATCGAAAAGGATTGGACTAAAATATGGGTCATAATCCAACCCATCCAACTCTAATTACGTTTTAATTATTTTATTTGTTCTTTTGTAATCTTTTGATAACTTATAAAATTAATATTTCTCTTATTATGAGTAAATATAACATACTAAATAAAATAAAATATCTTTTTTGAAAATATTTTGATAAGATTTCTCATGAAACAATTTGAGCTAAATATCAGCTCAAACTGCAGTAAATTAAAATCACTTGGGCTGAAATGAGCTAAGCTAATAAATAAGCGGGTCAATTATTAACCCGAACTTTAGCAAGTTGGACAAATTATGATGAGGATTTTACATAAATGGCTATAGTTTGATCGAGATGTTATAGCCAATTATCATTATTTATTGTTTATGGCTATATTTTATTTGACAATGCGTTGTATTCTTAGTTTTTCAAGTTATTAGATACAAATACAACATTAATTCTATTGAGATATTTAACGTATTTTGTTTGTTTAAAAAGGCAGGTTACCTTGATTCTGCTATTATTAAAACACAATCTTCAATACTAATTTGGACTATGAAAAATAGCTAAATTAACATTTATAATTGTATTTATCCTTAAATCAAGTTGTCATTAATTATTAATATTTCATATATAATTGGACTATGAAGCATAGTTGTGATTGATATTTATATTTGTATTATTCATACTAGTATGTATAATTTTCTTTTTAAAAAAACTATTTTATGAATATCTTTTATCAAATTAAACTTTGATACATCCTATGCATTGAGTCAATATATATACTGATACATATTAATGGTTTTATCAGTTACTCTATGACATATTATTTTGATTCACGCACACACACTCACACACACACTTTTGTATGTATATACTTTCATTTAAGTTATATCTATTCCCTCTAATATAGCTTGTATTCTTTCACTCTTGTATCACGCGTATTTATTTCCTCTTGTATCGATTGTATCATTCGTATTCGTGATACAGAAAATATAAAAAAAATAACATAAAAAGTAGAGAGAAAAAAAAAAAAGATGGTGTTTGGTTTGGCATGGAAGCATCTTGTTGTATTTATTGTATCATTACATATGTAATTTCTTGGTGACTAGAGAAAGAAAAAAAGAAGAAGAAGACAAATAAAAAGGATTATGGAGAGAGAGGGAGGACTGGTCTTGTTCTCTTTCTCAAGCACAAAATTTATCAAGAATCGATCTTTATGAAGTTACACAATCAAACTCATATTTGATTTGATTTTTGAAACTTCTTGAATCATGTAGAATGTAGTTGAAAATGGTTTCTGCAAGATCTGGGTAATTTGAGAGAGATAAGATTAGAGGGAGTTGATTGATTGATGACGTGTAATACGATGTATTGACGGTGGATAATGGTAAAATAGATCAACTGCACGTTTAAAGTAGATAAATGACCAATAAGTTAAAGTATAGCTAGAAATTGTAATTATTTGAAACTATGGCCATATTTTATAAATTTTATCTTATTTTAGCTACATTGAGTAATTTTTTCACTTATGATCTCATACACTGATTTTGCCACCTCTACAACTCTACTAAAAATAAATTTTCACTTTTATTTATCACTTTTAACATATTAAGAAAAAATATATTTTTTATTCATTTTTACTCTTAACATTAATTATTTGTTCTTGAAATTATATTTATTATTAAATATCTAATATAATTATTGCAGTAAAATATTAATATTAATAATTATTTTAAAAAAATATGTAATTGAATGATGACACATAATAAAAATGATGAGAAGATTAGTATTTTATTCCCCGGAGAAACAAGAGATGGTTGAGAAATGTGGATGGTGGGTACTGGAAGGTTCCCAGTGAGCTGTCTCCTTTCTTAAATAAAACAAGAAGAAACTCTTTTTATTAGTACTAGACTACTACTGGTAATAAAGTTGAGCGTTATTCAAATTTTTACTTTACGCTAAAATAATTAATACATGTAAATAGATAAATTAAGTGAGTGTTAAGTGTTATTTTAAAATTATTGCTAGTTTTAAAATTCAAGAGATAATTGATCATATTTTTTTAATTATATCTTTTGTACTTAAAGTCATTCTAAAATATGAAAAGAATTACTATCGTATGTTTTCAAAAAATCAATATATTTATATTAGTTAAATTACCAACTTTATTAAAAAAAATTTAATGATTATATAAATTTTATTCTAACAATTAAAACGGTACAGAGGGAATATGTAATAATGTAGAGAAATGAAACAATTAAGTAGAACGTACTCTTCATTTCTTGTTTCTTTTTCTCTTTTTCTTCCATCTTACAAAAACAGCAGGAAATATGTGGTTCGTTCAACTTAAAGAGTGTAAATTGCATTATTCGAATGTTTCTTCTTTAACTTTGTCAGTTGCCCCATTTGACAACAAATGTAAGGCATCTGTGTTTTTTATGGCTCTAATCGTATAAACTTACTTGAAAATATAATAGTTGTATTAAATGTTGTTCGAACTTTTTAAAAAATATCAATGGTGCGTATTGAATCTTTTAAAATTTCTGCCTCTTAAGAATTCAATACGAGTACGACATCCTTTTTAAAGAGTTCGAACAACATGATAATGTTTATTAAAAATTCGACACTTTATTATTGTTGGTAAAGCAAGAAGGTTCTTGAATGTCCGAAAGATACTTGGTGGAGTGTGTCCATAATTTTCATTGATTGCCGAAGCACTAGGGCTCTGAATTTGTTATGCTCTAGTAATGCAAAAGTAAGAGACACGGCTTTTGTGGCTGTGGGCAACAGTCACCTGCTGTTGCTTGATTAGATGAATTATAGGGCCGGGCCACAATTTTGTTTCATATTGAATGGGCCAACTCTCTGAGTTGACTTTTGGGCCTACTGCAGTAATTTCAAGTTCCCTTTGTTATTGGGTAAGTTTGACTTATTAATCGGGAAAATAACATATGGTAGATCAAGTTTTTGCATATAATGCCACTAAAATATAAGGGTCTTTAATTTTTAATCTTTATATATGTAGTCTTTTGCTTTTGTTATTGGTATTTATTAAATAATATTATTTTTGTTATAAACATATTTATATTATAGTGAATGTTTATAAAGGTATTTATATTTGTAGTAGATACAGGTGTTTATATTATAGTGAAAGTCTATCTTTTGGAGAAAAGTTAGAAGGAATTATCCCTATAAATAGAGGGTTCTCCTTCATTATATTTCATCCCATCAAGAGAAATAAGAACCTCTCTCCTTCTCTACAATATTCTTGTTCTTTCTTTTATTATTTCATAACACATTATCAACACGAGTCTCTACCTTGAGCATTCACTTTGAAAATATTAGAGGTAAGAAAAATCAAAGTTTTCTTAGAAAGATAAAAGTTAGTATTTCTTGATATTTATGTCTTTACTAAAAAGAATATCGATTTTGTTTATGGATACGAGAGCGACTTATTGATTCACTTGGCAATTCATGCCTCATAATTGTTCCAAAAGAACAAACATTGTGGAAATACATTTGTTCCAACAGAACAATATTTTTTAAATATTAATTAATGAGTAATAATGAGAATTTGCAATATATATATGATCACTAAAAGTGATAATATTTTCATAAGCTTGTTATAATTACAGGTGAAAATATGTTAGAGAAATTCTCTACGTTGTATGCATGTCTCAATTTGCTCTCGAAGTAGCAATATTGTAAAAGAGGTTTTAAGCGATCATACCTTATGTGGTTAAGGCATATTCAGATGATCACATTCCATTCCTGAAGAATAAGAAATTGAGAACTTTTGATAAATGTTATAAATATAGATCTAATATAGATCCAGTCCCCGATGTGAATGTGACAATACTTAATAAAATCTTGAAGTTTACCTTCGAAGTAGTAAATCTGAAATTTACTCCTGAAGTAGTAAGAATTTAACAGCTGCTCACAAAGTAATAAGACTCTGCAAAAGTAAATCTTGCAAATTACTCACGAAATAGTGAAGCTTGCAATCTACTCTCGAAGTGGTAAAAGTTTAGAATAATGGAGTTTAGAACTCAATATTTATTGTTTATTTCATGACACATTAGAAGTATTTAAGCAATACTAGATAATATAAATTAATGATCAAGGTCTGCAAATGAACCTGATTGTTTGTGACAAGAATCATGACACCAATAGTGTCTAAATCATATTATAAAAAATAAATTGAAAGCTCCCGAAGAGTTTATTTATCATTATGTCATTCATCCTATATTGTAGTACAAAGTTGTATGATCAAAACACAAATTGTAGTAAACCACAAAGTTTACCAACAACAAAATGGTTATCATATTGAGACTACAAATGATTGGAAGATTAAATATCTCCAAATTACTATGGTTAAGAAATATGTATATGAAAGGTTATCCGATTTGTACTACAAATATACGCATGATGAAATTACATGTTATAGTAAACTAGAAGTTTATTGATGTGAAATTCATGTCATAGTAAATCTTAAATTTACTAAAATAAATAACATATGTCATGGTAAACTTTGAAGTTTACTAGTACGAGATTATTTTATCGGTTGACATGACGTTTTTGTCACACACCCCGCCTTGGGGCATGACTGCACTTGGTGCCCTACTAGGACTGAACTGCTAGACTGCTGAGCCTAAGCACTTCTGGTGCTGGGCGCTCTAACTACGGATTCAAAGAAAACGACGGGCTATATAACGAGTGCAGTAATGCGACCTCCGGCCGACAGGCCTATAGCCCCACAATGAAGTAAACAACAGCTAACCAGAACAACAGTAGTATGAAGGAACCTATGCGGGCCGACAAGGCCACCATCTTTGTCTAGTTACTTTGAATCAAGTAAACAAGAGCTAAAAAGCTGCTACGTGACCGACAAGGTCACCACTACCAACGTATAAGGGCCCACACGGTCATCATAAATAGCTAAGACATACGGCCTCACATGACCAGTATGCCTAACCACGGGGGAATACACCGGTACCAAGCCTCTAGAATAAATAAGATGGTCGGGACGGGACCCGGCCTACCCATAGCTGTACAACAAAGAACGAAATAAACCTCTAGCCGTCTAGCTCGGATGGCGGAGTTGATGACTCAATGTCTTTAGGCTGAAATTACAAGGTGTCGGCTCCTCATACGAGTACACTGCGAGGCAAGTAATGCGACGCCCCCAAATGAGCGTCGGTACCAGCAGTGCAGGAGTATGTAAAATAGCGAGCATAGCGAATCTAAGAAATAATACTAGTAGTTTTAAATAGAAGAAAGTATCTCAAAGCGTGCAGGTGGCGGGATCCCGAAATAAACATACATGCGAAGGTAGGGTAGAAACATACACATTACCGACGTGGCGACCTGCTATCCTCGGCTAATAAATAACATGTATATACATATAAAACATACAAGTACCTATACCATTACAAATTCGGAAGGTACCAACCAACACCTGAGTCTATATACCCCCTACCCAGAGTCAAAACCATCCAAGTAAATTACTCCACTCGCCTACTAACTACGAACACCTCCAGGCTCCACGGATATGCGGCTTGGGCTCTCTGGACCCCTGACTATAGCGTATGCGAGTCCGGAGGACTCCTGTGCTTGTAAACTGTAATCTGTATACGTATCTATATTTGTCGCCCCACAGTATAGCTCGACGGGGTAAGCTATAATGTTATGCGTCGGCGTATGAATCTTTTGCATCCGTCTTTGTCCCTCTTTTGCGGACGGTATGCCACTCCTTGGGCGACGTATCCCTCACCCCTGGTGGGCGAGTCGACACGGCTATTAACCTTGGGGCGGCAAGGAAGCTCTAAGGGTGCCCTCATAACAAACATGTCTCAACAAATAATATTACATATAGCAAGAATGTTCGATACGAAACTATCCGTATTCGATTTCTTATTCTGAACTCTTTTCTGCATTAAATTGATTCTCATGCTGAGCTGCTGTATACGAAAATATTATCTGTCTGTTTGGTATTTCTTTACTAACTTTTATTACGAATACAACATAATAATATAAAACATGCCCTCTTGAAATTCATCTGGACTCAACCACTAAACAGATTCTCTTAAAGAGTATTAGTAAGCTAAAATACTAACTTGCCGAATGGGCGGCTTTACATACCTTCGCTTCTAATTTTTAAGCTGACTGCGTAGCTCGGTCGGTATTTCCATATTTCCCAAGCTTTGCATCTATATATATATCAATTAGGACTAAATACACTAATATTCGAGAAGAAAATATCACTTTTAATATATATATATAGCCCAAACTTTGATTATCGAAAAATGATGGAAAACTTCGCTATTTTTAAAAGTCGGAAAGGGAGAAATACTTATTTAGGGCTAGGGTACATTGTCACTAACTTGGAGCAATTTCACTTACCTCAACTTCGTAGCACGACGATTTGCTGGCAAAATTTTGCGAAACTAAACCCGCGGGGAATGCTCGCTAACAGCAATATCTCACTATCAAGGTTATACCGAGTTTGAATTCTTGTATAACAACGTAATCGGAGGGAAATTCCTCAAAATCCTCGTGCCCTCTGTTTTCCTTTGTTCTCTCTGGAAATTATAAAAATTATCACTTAAAACCGAAGTTTGAAGGATTTTATGCCCAGGCTGCACCTCACCTCAGGTGGCACGTTGGCCATCGCGGAGGTGAGCCTCCGGGAGGTGAGCCTCCGTGACACGCTGGCCATCGCGGAGGTGAGCCTCCGTGACACTCTGGCCATCGCAGAGGAGGTCTGCCAGCCTCCTCTTGCGATGGTTTGATATGTCGCTTATCCGATCTTTCCTGGGCCTTTTCCTAGCATGTATGACATTCTAAAACTTTTAACCAACATGCGAATAGGCCATCTACATGTCGAGAATTTACGGGGTGTAACAGTTTTGATCATCCTGATATGATGTATTAATTAAGTATTCAAAATATATTGAGGAACTAGAAGATTCTTCAAGAAATCTTTTGTGTTGCTTGTTCTCATGATAAGTTAATTATACCAGCCAATGTTGAGACTGAATCTCCAAATTCTGAAAAGTATAAAAGGTGAATATGGGTCCATGCACTTGCCATGTGATGTCTTGAATTGATGCATTTATAAGATGGTCACATGAGCGTTTATTGTCAACCTGTAGTTTGACATTCACAAAGATGTTTACTCAATATTAATTGAGTTAAAAGTATAATTTTCAGACTGTGTAATCAAGACAATTCATCTTAATAATGTTATTTTATATCCAAGGTAGTTTGACACTGAATATCTTCTCCGCTAAATAGTTGAACAATTATTTATGAGGACAAAGCTTAGTGTGTTGATCTATGATATGATATATTATATACAACAACACTTATATTCATTGGATTAAAAAATTATGATTAACTCCCCCTCTGCTTAATTGGTTCAGGGTTAGGGACCAAATATTTTTCATCTAATAACTTTTGATGTGCAGTATATGATTAATGAATCTATCATGATGCACACAGATGAATTTTTCAAAGATGATTGGGGATGCATGTTAGTTCTACTAATATAAGGGGGAGAGAATAAGCAGCTAAGAAATATACTGTGAATTATATTTAATGTGATTCTCATTTAAAATAATTCAAGTTAAATACCTGAAGTATTTATATTTTCATATTTCAGTTGCAAAAGCTCCTATTATATTTATGTCTATGAAGGATAGAGTCTACAGTATGCATGAAGCATTGTAGATCAATCGGTTTCTTTTGCAATAATCTTTGAAAAAAAGAATGGAGCAAATAATCATAATAAGGAGACAATGTTCTCTTGAAGAGCTTACGACATAACACTTTATGAAACCTTATGAGAGGTTTAGGTACATAACAAAACATCAAAAGTGATGAGATCTCAATGAGTTATGTCCAATTGCAAATCGATATAAATTATATACCGTCGACGATATCTTTGATATAATATAGCGCGCAATATTGTAAAAGATTGTGAGGATCTGAATTCTACGTCTATTAAAGCATGTTGATTATAGAAATAATTATCAAGTGAAATGATGCGTACTGATAAGTATAAAGCTTATTGGACCTGCAGTACATACACCAAAAGATGTCAAGTATTTAAATACTAATAAATCTTATCACTTGATAAAATTTATATGAAAATCATTAATAATTCAAAATGCCTGAAGCATTTACAAGTTTCTGTAAACTTCTTCATAATTATTATATGAGGAAAATCAAATAAGAAAAACGACACCGGAGTTTGTTGTGCTTGCTATTTATGCTAATGACATAAACCTCATTGAAACTCCAGCAGAGCTTCAAAGGGCAATTGATTATCTAAAGAAAGAATTTTAGATGAAAGATTTGGGAAAGATAATTTTGTCTTGATCTGCAAATTGAACATTTAGCAGATGATATTTTTATACATCAATCTGCATATACTGAGAAGGTTTTGAAATGATTTTATATGGATGAAGCACATCTATTAAATATTTCGATGGTTGTTCGATCACTTGATACAAATAAAGAATTTGTTTTGACCTCAAGAAAAGAATGAGAGAATCCTTGATCCTGAAGTACCATATATTAG
>JACEIK010000113.1:537220-547490 GCA_018107945.1 Datura stramonium | reverse complement strand
ATAAAACTTTTCTTTACATTGTTGTCTGCATATTTAGAGTTATAGTAAATTGACACTTGAGTAAATTTTGCCCCGTAGTCCAGTCCCTGTGGGATCGATATTTGGCTTACTTGAGCCATTTACTACTTGTTCGACCACGTGCACTTGCGTGTAGTCATCCAGACAGCCGAACACCATGCAACTACGAAAAAGGTAAGGTTCATCCCAATAAATTTTTCGTACATCATGCATGAATTTCTTCTTTTGATGGAAGTTTCAACCCTGGGGTATGATGTTGCTTTCCAAATAATTAGCAAAATCGGCAAATCATGGTGTTAAGTCGTGGGTTGCAACTAGAATATGTCCATACGGGAAGTTATCATTAATCTCCTTTTGGACTTCCGGCTGACCACTTCTCTCTAGGCATGATAGATGGTCGGACACTTGATTCTCACACCCCTTACGATCCTTCACTTTAAAGTTGAATTCCTACAACAACAGAACCCACCTAATAAGCCTGGGTTTATCATCTTTCTTGGCCATCAAATACCTGAGTGCCGCATGGTCCGTGTGCACCACCACTTTGGTTCCCGCTCAAATCTTCTCAAACGCAAACACAACAGTGAGTAATTCTTGTTCAGTCACTGTATAGTTTGTTTGTGCGTTATTTAGGGCTTGCTATCATAGTAAATGGGGTGAAACATCTTGTCTTTCTGCTAACCAAGGACTGCCCCTAATGCTACCCCACTGGCATCGTACATGAGCTAGAAGGGCTTTGATCAATCTGGTGTCGTAATGATTGGAGAGGAGACCAGCCTTTCCTTCAGCTCCTCAAAGGCCTTCATACACCCCTCATCGAAATTGAACTTTGCCTCTTTTTCTAACAGTATAAATAGAGGATGAGCTATCTTGGAGAAATCCTTAATAAATGGCAGTAAAATCCCACATGCCCGAGGAAACTCCTAACACCCTTCACTGTGCTTGGCGGAGGTAACTGAGCAATGGCATTGATCTTGGCTAGGTCTCCCTCAATTCCTTTCTCAAAAATTTTGTGTCCCAAGACAATCCCTTCTCTTACCATGAAATGAAATTTTTCCCAATTGAGGACCAAGTTAGACTCCTCACATCTCTTTAATACCTCTTCTAGGTGTACCAAATAATCTTCAAATGAATCCCCCACAACTGAGAAGCCATCCATAAAGACCTCCATAGTGTCCTCTACCATATATAAAAGATGGACATCATACATCTTTGGAAAGTGGCAGAAGCATTGGAAAGACCAAAAGGCATCCTCTTGAATGCAAAAGTCCCATAGGGACATGTAAAAGTGGTTTTCTCTTGATCCTCAGGTGCAATAGAGATTTGATTGTAACCTGAGTATCCATCCAAAAAATAATAATATTCTTTTTCGTCCAAGCGATCTAGCATTTGGTCAATGAAGGCCATAGGAAAGTGATCTTTCTTTATCCAGGAGTTTAACTTACGGTAATCTATACAAACTCTCGATCCGATAACTAGGCAGGTTGCAATTAATTCATTCTTTTCATTTGGGACAACCGCAATTCCCCCTTTCTTTTGCACACACTGTACGAAACTTACTCGACTATTATCGGTGATAGGGTATACAACTCCTGTGTATAGCCATTTAATAATTTCCTTCTTGACCACCTCTTGCATAGGTGGATTTAGACGTCGTTGATGCTCGACTGATGGGCAACAACTCTATTGAAGATTAATCTTGTGAGTGTAAATCCTCGTAGGAATACTAATAATATCAGTTATTAACCACACTAAGGCTCGTATATGCCTTTTCAATACTACTATGAGTTTTTCTACCTAGTTAAGAGTGAGCTTTGCTGAGATAATGACCGAGAGTGTCTCTTTTTCCCCCAAATATGCATATCTCAAATGGGTAGGTAATGGTTTGAGTTCCAAACTCAGAGGTACAACAATGAATGGCTATGATGATGGGGTTGTCCAATTCTTGAGGTCGAGGTCGAATTTCCTCGGTTGGAAGGTATAAGTTCCTATCTCTTTGTTCACTTGAAAGGCCTCCTCCAATTCTTCACTGCTCAAGAAAAGGCTAGCGAATGTTTCTTCCAGAATATCTACTTCCGTCTCCCATCCAAATGTTTCTTCATCCATGTTGGTTTGGGGTGGTGAAACTTTTGTTTCCTTTGTTACTTGTTGAGCCGCTACTTGGAGTGCTAACACATTCATTCTTTCCTCTTAACGGTTTTATTGCTACATCATGATTTTTCACTGTTGTAATAAGGTCCAACAATTCACTCCATAATTCCTGCACTCCTGAATCAGTTGAAATAACTTTTTTGAGTGCCACCTCAATGGTGTTTCTCATGCGAGATAAGAGTGAATCATCACTTCCTTGACTACTTGTTTCAGCTAAACAAACATCGTTCCAACCTTGATTTTCATTACAAAAATATCCATAGCCTTGATTGGCTAGATGGTATCTTATCTGAAAACCCTTCATATAATTCATTAATAGCTTTATCTGTTTCATCATGACCAACAACACTATATTTTTCCTCCCGTCTCTACGCCACATCTTATCCACCAACTTGAGAGTCTCTACATAAGGTGCCCCCTCGGGGTCTCGCAACAACCTTTCAAAGGGGCTCATTAGCATATCAATGATCACTCAACAATGACAAAATGAAGCTCTAACTCCGACAGTAAAAGCCAACTAATAGCCATGCAAGATAATTCAAATTAACAAACAACACAAGGATATCAAGCGCTAGTCCCCGGCAACGGCTCCATTTTTTATAACACTCAAATACTCTCCTTGTTTAGAGAAAGTGTAACCAATGATTGTATCAAAATAAATATTCCCGATGAATGTCGAGGTCGAATCCCATATAGACTAGTGAATGATTTTCGCACGCGTTGTTTTAGGAAATTTGAATTAACTCACACCAATTAAGAAAAATAAAACAATAATTTTTGGGGGGGAAATGAAGTGAACAATATTGTGGATTTTAAACCAGCTTGCCAAAATAGAAAAATAACCAAAATTGATAGACAATAATAAGAGAAGACTAGAGGTGTGGTGTAGATGGGGTACTAATCAAATAAGGATATGCTAGCTCATCAAATCATTGCGAATAAGTGTAAATAACTTTGGATGAGATGGCACCCTATGTTTTTCAACCTCATAGGTGTCTTTTTCTCGAGTCCTTTCGAACCTCAAGACGCAATTCAATTATGCCAATAGAGTTTGGTTTAGTACCTGATCTATTTGTAGCCATCAACTACTAATTAGGATTATGAACATGGGTTTTGGCTATTTCTAGCCCAACTCCACACAATCACATCCATTCCCACCATCAAATTCTCTCTTAATACTTGAATTCTTCTCTTTTAAGCTAAAATCAAGAAAAGTAAACCTACATTTGCAACTATGGATCATGAATTATAAATTGGAGAGAACTCAATAGATTTACACTAATTAAGCAATATTAAGATGAATCTAGCAGTACCCAATCTAATTAAGCACCCATCATCACACGCCTCTAGTTGATGATTTTGCTACTCATGTAAGAAACTAAAGAGTATATTTATAATTAAACTCAATGATTTCATTATTAAGAGAAAGAAAATCAAACTCAAAATATATATGCAACAATGGTTATACCTTGCTAATGAAAAGAAGAAAAACAATATTCAACAATCTCCTCCAATGGAGTTCTTCTCTTTCCAAGGCAAAAGGAATGTTCAAAAAGCTAAAAAGTATAAAAGTTATGTACAGAGTACTTTCTTCTAGACTATATACAAAAATAGGGTAACCAATCTCCTCTTTTTTCAGTACTAGATGTAATTCCCCCTGTTCAGGTGTTTTGTCACTTGTAGGGGAGTCGGCGGTTCGCCGGTTGCATTCCGCGAACCGTCGTCCGTCATGTACTGCACTTCCAGTGATTCTCCAGGACCATTCGGCGAGACCTTCGGCAGTTTGCCCGCATTCATCCATGACCCGCTGATTCATTTACTCCTCGGTCCAAAAAGTGCAAGCACCTGTAGGCATTTAATTAGAGAGACGCCGGTTTATATCAGCAGCCACTGGTTACATATTATCCTCAAGTCAGTGATCATCTGTGTTTCACCGGTGTCCTCCGGTGTAGCGTTAGTTTTCACCTGATTTCATCCTTTTTACTCCACTTCTTGCTTTTTCTCTTCAACTTAGATACCTGCACATAAAAGGGTAAAAAGGGAATTAAATTCATCTAAATGACTTGAAAACTAAACTAAAGTTCATGCTCAAGATCCTAATGAGTTGGTAAATTATCAGCTCATCGAGTATATCCCTATCCTCGACAATAACTTCTATCCTCTCACTAATGGGTTCAAGGGTCTTTGAATTCCTGTTCTGTATTTATGTTTAACCCTTTCGATTTTCTTTCCCAAGTTTAATTGAAAGCTAACAAGTTTACTTATAAGGTGATCAGTCTCATAAATAAGTAATTAAAATAAATAAATAAAAACAACCATTAAAGAAGAATCGAATCTAGATTAAACCAATCTTTCAAACAATCAACCATCCACCATGGCCAAAACCCTAGAGTATGAGTTTAGCCACTCATAGACAAGTGGAAAAATGAATACTTAATCATCATTCAAAATAAACTAGTAAAGAAGAGAATAAACCTAGTTTAGAACTTTGTCTTCCTTCCAAACGTCTTACATTCCTCCACAAATGAAATATAAAATGTAAAAATGATCCTCAAATTGTTAACAAATACCCTAGAGGATGTATTTATAGTTGATCCTTCAAATGACGTTTCTGCCCTCCAACACTTAGCTTTAAAATCAGCAATTTTAGCTCCAGAATGGGTCTGGTACGCTGCCCCACCTATCTCACCATAAAGTTAGTCAAATTTCCTTTGAAGAGTAGATCCAGGATAGGTCTGGTGCACCTATCCATCTCACCAAGGACTTAGCCAATTTCTACACTTCTAACACCTCTGGTGCCCCACTCTCACCATAGAACCAGGGAGTTAGCCAAATTTCCTTGCTTTAGAACCTATCTGGCACCAAGCCCCATCTATCTCACTAGAATTTTGAAAAATTTCTCTAAGTCTGGAATGCTTTGGGGCTCCACGCCATCCATCGCACTAGAATTTTGGTGTTATGGATGGGGCTCTACGCCTCTCATCTCGCCAAGGTGTTGAGTAGATTTTCTTCTAAAGTTTTGGAACTGGTGCGATGCACCACCCATAGCACCAACTTTAATGCATATTTCTCTGAAGTTTAGGACCTGGTGTTGGGCACCATCCATATCCTCCGATCCTTCTTGTCAGCTTCTCAAACCTTCAATCTTGGATTATTTTGGCTCATTTTTCCTTGGTTTCCTACTCAAAATATCTAAATTATTTGTTAGCTTATGCGCAACATCACATGCCAACATAGAGACGTTCAAGAAGCCTTAACATACCTTTAATTTGAAAGAATCGAGCTTTCTGAAAGTTTATTACGAACTCACCAAGAATATGCCTCAAGGAAGCCCTTCCACCAACCAAGGCAACACAACAGTACTTTAATCGATACAATTTTTATGAATTTGATGGTAGAAACTTCAAATTAACAATCTATGCATCAATGAGAAAAAGAGCTTACCAAGCTAAGATATCATAAAACAGCTGGAAACACAGCTCTACACAACCTCCTTGCTAGCTACGATGGTTTTGCACTAGAATATAGCTTGAATCCTTGATTTAATCCCCAAATCTACCTAAGAGTATAGAGAACCAGTGGGACAGGAGTTTCCACCGCCTAGGACACTTTAGGAAATGTTTATCAATGAATCAATCGACCAGCCCTCACCTATTTATATAGGGCCTCCTGGTCGCCTGGTTTGCATCGCGCAGGCAAAGGCGGAAGGCCTAATCCACATCGTGCAGGCATCCTGGCCTGGCCCTGGATACATTATTTTCCCACTAGATGACTCATTATGTACTCAATCCCTAGCCTCTTATCAACGTACAACGCGTAGCCACAAAACTAGGCTCGTACATCTAAAACCTACCAACAAGAAAGCTCTAAGCGCACAGGGGATTATAATGGGCCTAGGACAGGGACTTAAAGGCACCCTGTAAGGATCTATTGTACCTACAACAAAACTTGATGAAGTTCCCTCTAGGGGTGGTCAGGGCAGGCCACTCAAAAGCTCTTTCATGGTGGCCATATTCGCCTTCATGAGCTCAAAAGGGCCCGAAGGCCGGAAGCTCTAGCCCTAGCTCTACTACCCCCTGTCGTAACTACCCTCTCCATCTGACTCAACCTTCCTATTCTTCTTGCAATGCCCCTATGCACCCTTCATCATCAATGGGTCAAAAGGCATGTCATTGTCTATCATGCGGTCCTTCAACTTCTTGGGCACCTCTGTCTGCTCACACAGAGCACTGATGAGAGAGGGGAATGAAAAGCTCACCCCACTCTTTACTGTGAAGTACCTACACTCCTCCACCACCTGCACCCCCACATTGACTGGCACCCAATACAGAATACAAGACACCACCAAGGCCCGATGGTAACTCATGTCGCCAATGTTGTTGGAAAGACGAATTTTTTCAGCACCTTCGGGGCTCCACACTAAAGTGAGTACTCTTGATCCTCATTCGGCTGTTAATGTAGGTGATCTTACCTCTCTTTTCCTCCTGCACCAAGGTGATGACCAACCACGACCCATTTCTATCCACATCCTTGGCCTTAAGCCTAGCCTCCGGGGGGTTAGGTAATCCCAAGACTGCATTAATCTCTATTGCCCCAATCTTGAAAATATCACCCCCAAACATAAATAGATAGACTCGAGTTATCCCAGTTTACAGTGGGAAGCATGGCACAGAACTCCCTCACCCACAACTTATTGTACGAGCAAGGCTTCTCCACTAGTAAGCCCCACCCTATCTCCTGTAGCAGGGCAAAGAATTTTGGCTCCCACTCCACCACACCATCCATAATAAATCCCCACTCATGTACAAGGACCTTCTACTTCATGAATCTCCTTTTGCATTGATCATTGATGAACCTTATATAGGAAGAGGTGTTGTCACCTTGAGTCATGGTAACAATTATTCCTGTAAATAAGTTATATTACGTGATATCTTCAAAGGTAGGATGATAATAAGTTAATAATAAACAATAGGGAGCCATAGAAACTCAGTATGGATGGAAGCCCTCCTAAAAGTTCGATTCTGCCTAAGGACCTTCCGCTACAGAGAGGCCACCGCAACGAAAGGAGTTTGCCAGAGCAGACTTAGTCGTTGTGGCAGGAAAGGCCCGCTATGACGAGTCTACTCCCACGAGAAGGTTTTTTCCATAGTGAAAGTTGTCTTCTCCAACAGAACCCCGACCCCAACAATGGCATTTCAGCTTTTGGCCACATTTTCAGCAAATTTTAGAATAGATTAGGTAGGGGATTGACATGTGTAACACCTATAATTCATTATATTTTGATCTAACACCCAAATCAAGTCATAAGGTCTCAAAAAACTTCTAAGCCCCATTTCAAGTCACCCCACCATATTTTCAAGTTCAAACCTCCATGAGATTAGCGAATCTTACATTAGAACAACACAAGGAACTTGAGAATGTAAATAAAACTAGAATAAAACATATTTATCCTCCCATTAAGTGTAAATAAACCCTTACTCCAAAACCCCACCTTCTTACCAACACAAGCATGATAGGCACAAAAAATTTGATAAAGAAGTCTAAACAACATAATAAAGAAACAAGGAATAAGGACTACCTGAGAAATTTAAGTAGAGGAGGGACTTCTAGAGAAGAAAATTGGGTGCAATAGGAGTTGAGTTTGTAGAATATGAAAATGTAACCTCTTCTCTTCCATTTTAAGGTATCCGATATACTATAGTCAACTTGTTCGCCTATTTTTATGATCTCCTTTCCTTCTATTTATTCCGCCAGGTTTCCTTTGCTGTTGCAGCCTTCACTTTGTTGTAGTAAGAATCCCATCACTGTAGCGGTCCACCTTTTATCTAGCATTACGGTTACACCAGCATGCTCCAATTCTTAATCCTGTCTTTTTGGGTATCGTAAAACTATCCCTAGTCCTTCAGTGATGAGGTTCAAATAAGTGGTGGGTTTAGCATAGTAAATTACTTTAAAAGGGGTAATGAAGCAACTGGAAACATATGAAATTGGAATAGTACAAAAAGCCCGGAGATAATCGAGTTAAAATCATCCTCGAAATTCTAGTAAGAAATCATCAATGGAGAATCTGTGCAAATGAAATTCTTCCTCAAGCTGGGATGTTGTGGAAGAAATAATTCAAATTCATGCGTAGCGTCTAAATCCCACTCTCCTAACATTCCAAAAGGCCTCGATAGAAAAGATCGAGTGGAAAGATTGTTTGACCTAATAATATGGTCAAGTGAGTAAGATAATACAGAGGATGAAGCAAGCTTAGATGTAAGCTCCTTTAAATTTTAACCTCGACACAATAGGAACTCTCGCTTCCATGTCACCCAAGGTCGTTCTGGAATGAACAGTTGTTTAATTGGTATCTAATACAATAACTCATCCAGTCATTATTGAATCTTCGACAATGTGAGCATAAGAATTAAAATTTTATTCATAGGAGATTTTATTTTTAGAATAACAGGTGTAAGTGGCAAGAGAATATTGATGCAAGATGGAGTCAAATGAAGTGGACTCGATCAAGTGAGTTTCGTCATCACAATTAGTTAGCCACTATAGCAAGCACGTTGCAGTGAAGATGGTGACCGCTGTAGCGAGAGATGTGAATCAAAATTCTATATTTAAGTTTATTTTAGGGCTCAGCTCCTTTTCTAAGGAGGGTTTCCTCCTAAAAAATCCCTAGGATAAAGTTCAAAATATTCCACCCAAGAATAGAGAGGTGTAGCCCTTTAAGAATGTGATTTCACCATCGTCCTTGTTGATCCTCCATCATAAACTCTGGATTGAGGGAAAGGAACGAAGTTAACGAAGTTCCTCCGGTGTCATGGCAGCAACTTAGAGTCGAGGTAGGTTATAGTTTACTTTAAATTTATACTTTGATTAGTGAATCGTATATACTTATAAAATTGATGAGAGAGGGCATGAATAGGCCTTCGTGTATGGTATTCGATTATGTATCACATAGAATAATATAGGAAAGTATGCATCAATAGTACTGTGTATGTCATTGTCGATAAATGATCATAATTTGGATAAGATTAATATAAGAGGGGTATGATTGGCCTAAAACTAACTCGAAGAGAAGGACACATGGAGAAGTACTAAGTGCTTGGGTGGTAATAAAAGATTTATGAATTAAAAGAACGTGTCTTGATTAGAGTAATTGTTGTATTGCTATAAAACTGTTAATGAGACGATGCTTATGATCAGTGCAAATAATTATGCTTAAGTGGGTTTCACCCTAAAGACTAAAATTGGTATTTCTAGTGTGAGGTCATCTGCTGTGTAATGGTGTCACATTGTTTTCATCCTTATATGACCATGCTTGTGTGAATAAGTTGTTAAATTATTAAATCTTATTTAATATAACTTGTAATTGTGGTATGCTCTTGTGATAATTTATGAGTACTTATCATTAGTATCTTGTGTGATGACTAACCAGAGAATATAAATAAGATATATTAATGATAATTGAGGAATACCTTAGTACTTTGATGGATGAGTGGCTCATGTTGGATGTGAGCTTACGGATGAGGGGTTACATGATGGATAAGTAGCTCGTGTCCAATGTGAGTTTACGGATGAGCAGTTACATGATTGATGAGTGGCTCAAATTTGATGTGAGTTTACGGACAAGTGATTATATAATAATATGAGTGGCTCAAGTTTCATGTGAGCTACAGACGATTAGTTATGTGGGAGCGGGTACCATACCGGTATGATACATGGACACCTAGGGTCCCCCGCAGATCATGACTAGATGGGCAAGATTAAAGACCTACTAGCATGTGTGTATAGATGAGTGACAAGTATGTGTTCCAATTTGATATAGAGCAAGACTGATGATATATATAAGCTATACAGTTGTGATTTAGTATCAATATAATTCCTTGACATTGTGGTTGCATTTCATTCCAGACTATTGTGATGACTTTTGTGTCTGTTCGGTGACTTATGTGCCCGGTATTGATTGGCATGGTTGTCTGTGTCACGCCCCGCCTTGGGGGGTATGATTGGCACCTGGTGCCCTTCTAGGACCTGAACTGCTAGACTACTGAGCCTAAGCACATCTGGTGCCTGGCTGGCTCTAACTCAGATTCACGGAATCAACGGG
>JACEIK010000113.1:516384-527729 GCA_018107945.1 Datura stramonium | reverse complement strand
TTTTCCCGGGCCTTTTTCTAGCATGTATGGCTTTCAAATACGCTTAACCAACACGCGAATAGGCCATCTATGTGCCGGGAATCTTACGGGGTGTAACAATAAATTTGATGCCTCTAGTAGTATTTAAAAAGTTAGGCTTGGGAACCCCCACACCGACTTCGATGTGGCTACTGATGGTTGACCGAACAGTTAAAAAGTCGGTGGGGATTTTGTTTGATGTGCTAGTCAAAGTGGAAAAATTCATATTCCCAGCAGACTTCCTGATTCTGGACTGCGAAGTCGATTCAGAGGTCCTCATTATTTTGGGGCGACCATTCCTTGCAACAGGTAGGGCCCTAGTTGATGTGGAAGCAGGGCAACTGAAATTTCGGTTGAACAAAGAAGAGGTTACCTTCAACATTAGCCTAACCATGAAATAGCCCAAGGAATTTAGCATAATTTGAGCATTGGAGGATGGAGAAGAGTCACTTGACGAATTCTGAGTAGTCAAGTGACTTGCGTCGTGCCGCGATGTTAAATCAGGCGCTTCATGGGAGGCAACCCATGGAGGTGTTTTGGTGAAGTCTGAGTAGCCAAAACGCCCACATCGTGCCGCGACATTAAATTAAGCGCTTCTTGGGAGGCAACCCAAGATGTAAATGTAAGAAAACGTTAGTGTTAATGTTTGTTGATAGGTGCAGGTGAATAAGATGGAAAATCGAAAGTTGGAACCACAAACTGGAACTTCAGTTTTGGTGTAGAAAAATCACAGAACGAGTCATCATCTAACTTGATGACTCGTTCATCCATCCGTTAAGAGAATTTTAGAAAACAGGGGAGCAACGGATGACTTCACGAGTTGTTTCTCCAAGGAACAAACCGTTAGGTCCCCCATCAGGTACACTGGATCTAAGATTGAATTAAAATAATAAGGGTGATAACGATTCACTCAACGAATCGTTGGGAAACCAAACGAGTCGTTAAGTGACCTGTTCTGAAGCAAAATCAGTCCAAGGACCATGACTCAGGCAACGACTCATTTGGTGACACCACGAATCGTTACTTGACTCAGTAGGTCCCAGGTAAGTTAACCTAACCCGACCCACAACTAGAATTGGGTAAATTTTTACATTAAAATATCCATCTCCCCATTGAACTTAAACTTCCCTCTCCTTCTCTTCTTCTTCTTCTTCACTAAAACCTCATCGACAAGAACCTTCAACCATTGCACACACATTCACTGAATCACACTCACAACTGCTATTGCACTCCATCTCTAATAAATCAAATTGTAAGTAATCTTCCCCATGAAAATTTTCGGAATGTCATTGAAAATTAATCAAGAAATTTCGAAGACCCATGTGTGAATGAGCTTGAATGTATTTCGACTTATATCGTGTTTATATGTGCCTCGTGATGTAGATAAACCCTAGGAAGAGTTAAACATTGAATTTCGATCGTATGTTCACTTGGGTTGATTTTAAATTGAGCTTCCGTGTTTGTGAGATTGAAACTGGAAAGAGGAGAAAGATGAAAAGGAACTCTTGAGCACGAGCCACATCATGAGTCGTTGGGTCACCAAACGACTCGTTATGTAGCTAATCCTGAGTGGTAAAATTAAGCTAATAGACAGTGTACCTAACGACCGACATAACGACTCGTTGCCTTTGGAAACGAATCATTAGGACCAGTCATCAAGTACACTGGAACAACTTGAAGAAAGGCCAGTCTGAGACGACGAGTGACCTCACGAGTTGTTTCCACTGGCAACGACTCGTTTAGTCACCTGTCAGGACCACTGGGCACTAGCTTATAAATGTTTTATGTTTCATTTCATCTTGTGTTCTAACATTGTTTCCACAAGTACAATGGCTCCACGAGGTACACCAAATAAGGGTCAAACCAAAAAGCAGATACCTGAGCGCAGTCAACCATCATACAAAAGGCTGCGAGATGATCCATCCTCCTCTGAAGAGTCGAGTGGCTCTGAAGAGGAATATGAGGTATCGGAGGAGCAGCTAGTGAGGAGGAGGACCAGGGATAGGGCTCAACAAACTTCAAATCAAACAGCCCTGGTCGATAGTCCCACTCCACTTGCAAGAGATCCGCCCAGCCGCACTAATGAAAGCACTAGGGTTGCTGCTGCACTTGTTCCTGAGGCTCCCTCAACTGGGCAAAATACAGATAGAGTTGATGAATCGTATGCTCAGCGAGGGGACTCTGACCATGAGCTGACTAAGACATCAGGCACATCAAATGAGCAACCGAGAAATATGAGGAGATGGTGTGTCCATGGCATGCAGGCTATATACAACCGAGATATCTCTCCTAATGACAAAGGAAATCCAAAGAGGAGCATATACGAGGAGCCAAGGTTGATCACTACCGGGTTGAAAGACCTTCTTGAGCTACAAGCAGTCTTTGATAAATACAGGTTTGGGTGGTTGACCGAGCCTTCAGGCAGCTATAGCCCATGTCTGGTTCGAGAATTCTATACAACATATGCAGCCACCTTGCAGCGGTTAGCACTAGGAGGCCAGGATTGGAAAAAGAGGCCCGCATTGAATCAAGTGTTGGTGCATGAGACTTCAGTCGATATATTTGAGGAGACGATTTCCAGGATTCTGTATGGGCCAGCTTATCGTGCTCCGATAAACACGGAAGAGTTTGATCACAGGCTATCTGAGCTGAGGAAAGTCAAAACTAAAAAGTTGAATAGCATGGAGTGTATACAGTAGTACACTTGGCTCTCCCGAATCATTGCCACTAAGAGTCCGCTAGTTGAATGGCTGCATGATACAGAGTCGAAGATAAAGAAGGACACTTTGAACTTTCAGGCAAAATTTTGGTGGTCACTGGTGAGGCACAGGCTGGTACCAACAAGTAATGACAATATACTCTCACCCGACAAAGTAGAACTGGTAGCCAGCATAATGGAGGGGTATGCAATCAATTTCCCGCGATTCATTGTTGAGGAGATTCGAGAGAGGGCTATAAATGATGGTACGATGATTCCCTTCCCCTGTTTGGTTGATAGACTTTGTCAGGAGTCCCGAGTGCCAGAGTTGCCATAAGTTGACTAGAGAGTGGTGGTCCATAAGATTACCGATATCGGGCTAATTCGAGATGATACAAACACGTATCGAGGGCAAGGACTCAGGCAGCTGCATCCGCTGGAGCAACCATAATAGCAGAGGCATTTGGCAGCAGGATGCAGACTGATGAAGCATAGTTCACCGAGTTAGCGGTCGAGCCTACTGAGGGCAGAGAGACAGGTAGCCGGCTGAGGCTACAGATGCAGTGGATATCTCCACACCTGCCGATGTTCCTGAGTCATCATCTATGGAAGCAGCATCCAGACCATCAGTTGCACCTCCACGAGCCACCACAACCGTTCTAGTCACGGTTTCACAAGAATTTTTGGTTGATATGGCTAGGTGGCTAGCTAAGGCCGAGAAGTAGCAGGCACACACGGCTCTACAGGTCAAAGTCTTGATGGAGCAGGTTAAGTCGTGGCTGTCAACGGAGTTGGAGACACTGTCCAGTTCAGTGCATGGGCGACTGGACGCTTTTGAGAGGAGAATGGATGAGCACCTTGCACAGTTACAGGCGTCGGAGTTATCGAGATGGTACTCAGAGCTTGGAGCACTACGGTTCGAGGTGCGGGACTTGGCCACACGACAGGTAGCTGCAGTACCTCCACCGGTACTCCCCGTGATTGATAATGAGTTTGAAGAAGAATTGCCACCTATTTTTTATTTCATCACGGAGGAGCCGCTGTCACATGACAAGGGGAAGAGGCCTCGTAAGGAGGCAAGTGTTGATGATGATTCTTCTCTGCTCTGTCAGCAAAAATGAAACCGAAGTGAGATGGAGAGAGAGCTACACGAATCAAGAGAGGAGGCTCGACAGAGAGCCGAGACTGAGGTAGCGAGAGTTCTTGGAGAAGGCACGAGCTCTGTAGGGTTTGAGAATGCATCGGTTCAAGCCGGTAAATTTAGAGATGACATTGGAGGCATATCTACACCCTCCACTGACCAGGTAGCTGACACCTAGGTCGCACATGTATGTTCCCTATTTTTTTAGATTTTGTTTGGTATATATATGCAGTGAGGAAGACGCATGCTTTCTTGATGGGGGTGGGGAGGGATACCTGTGCATTCTGTTTTACTGAACATAACCCGAGGGTTTTTCTTGTCGGATATCTTTTCCCTTGGGTGTTCCATATCTAGTAGAACTGGCATGTTTAGGATTTTATTTTTTTTGTTTCTTGTGTCAGTTGGAAGAAAGTAGGAACACTGAAAGCAGCCAAGAGCTGAAATTGTTTGATATTTTGATATTTGATTATTTGATACCCCTCCAAAAAATTTGTATATGTGTATGTGAAAGTTGACAACTATGACCTTTGTGAATCTTTGCATGGCATTAAAACTGTGAACTTTTTATCACTTTATGGATATACTTGAACTAGAAATT
Source organism: Datura stramonium (assembly GCA_018107945.1). NCBI lineage: Eukaryota > Viridiplantae > Streptophyta > Magnoliopsida > Solanales > Solanaceae > Datura > Datura stramonium. Next base: position 523,274 of record JACEIK010000113.1, on the reverse strand, counting down.
GGTGGAAGTGATGATGTTGACCGGTGTTATGTGTGAAGTGAGGTTTAATAGCTGAATTTGGTGGTGTGTGTCAATCTAGAACTTGCCTGGTCAGTCGTACCGAGATAGAGGATAGGAAACTAGGAAAGGATCATAGGCCATTTTTTATTTATAAGTCCACTTTAGCCTAAAAGACCTACCAAAAGTGAATAAAAATCCCTTGACCCAAATGTTTGAGCTTAATTTGACCTTTCTTTTTGTTTACACCAATTTGTCTGCCTGATTTTATTATGAATGAACTTGTTTTGGCCCTGGTCCCTCCTTGGACATTGTGAACTTCAACTCAGGAAAATCGTCTAAGTTGAGGGTGGCTATTATAGGGGTGAGTAAGAAGAGTCGGGTGGAAGTAAAGTTGGGTAATGAAAAAGAAATAGAGCGGGTGCGATATGCATGATGAAAAAAGAGAAAAATAAAAATTATTGTCAAAAAAAAACAAGAAAAGAAAATAAAAATAATGTGTGACATCAGTAAGTGTGAATAAAAAGAAACGGCATCCGTAGTGTCTAAAGCAAAGAAAAGAAAAAGCAGAAAAAGGAAAAAAGGGAGAAAATATAACTTAAGGTGAAAAGTGGAGTAAAAAGGCGTAGTGCCAAGGAGGGTTGAGCTACTAAATCCATATATACCATACCCAAGCCCAAGCCTACGTTACAAGCCTAGAAAGTCCTATAGTGATCCTAGCTACTTGTCCGAAAATCGAGGTATTGAAAGTAAAGGCAAGCCTATGGTATTATATGCACACAATTCGAATTTCTTTGTGAAAGTGAGTGGATCTTACCTAGTCCCAAGAGAAATATATTGAGATAATCATCTACACATATGTGAGTGTGGGACTTCTTTGAGGTGAGAGCACTTGGTCAATAAAATCGTCTACAAATTGTCTGGGGCATTGTTATAGATTTATGTGTGTGATTGCAGGTGACAGTATTTTACCATGTTTTGATTCCTCTGTGTTATGGTTGGAAATTTTGCATATGCATAGTGTTTTGAAGTTGATACGATGAGGGAGGGGGTAGAAAATTTGATTTTGATGTATAAAAATGACTGTAGTAAGTTTCCTAGAGTTCTTCCGATTGAAGCGTCGAAGTAGTTTAGTTTGTTTTGTTTTATTTTGTTTTTTCCTGAGGACATGCAAAAGTTCTAAGTTGAGGGTGTTGATGTGCCATGATTTTACGGCACTTTCAACGCTTAAAACTAAGAAATTATGCACATTCCAAGTATGTTTATATGGGTATAATGTATTTTGTTCTTAATGTGCAGGAAAACAGGTCTGGAAGTGAATTTGGTCGAATTAATGCTAAAAATAACTGAAGGGTGACTGTCAGGCACTTAACGAGTCATTGGTAGGAGGCACTACCCGTTTCTTAAGGCGTGGGCAAAATATAGAGTTTGGAAGATACAAGGCAATGTACTTGATGAGTTGGGTCAATCGTTGGTCATTGAAGAGAAAATTTTAACAAAGTGGCCAGTGAAGTTGACGGCCGACATAACGAGTCATCATGAGATGAAACGACTCGTTGTCAGGCCATTGGACCCATCCGTGAAGTGCACTGGAGTTTTGAAGGAGCCAGTCCATGAGGGACCTAACGACGAGTCGTTAGGTGACCCGTTGCCATAACTGGGTGTGATGCTAAGGACGACTAATGAAAGCAAGGAACGACTTGTCAGAAGGTCTAACGACCCGTCACCTAGCCCGTTTCCACCACCGACCTGGTTTTCAGTTTTATTTAGGAAAAGGATTTCTTGGAACTATAAATACCCAATTTAGGTTTATTTTTAGGAGATGATTTTTTTAGAGGATCTGGAACGATTTTAAGGCGATTCTTGAGAGAATTTTCGTACAATTGTTCTTGATTCAAGAAACGAAAGTAACATTGGAGTTTTATTCAATCTACGTGGTTTTTATTCTACAATAATTTATAAGTTGCAATTATGATTTTTTTAATATTTTGTGACTGCGATAACACAAACATGAGTAGCTAAACCATAAATTAGGTTTGTGGGAATCAAGATGAATTAACACATATAGGTAAAATACTTAGTGATTCTTGAACAGGGTTTTATGCATGTAGTGTTTTTCCCTTCATTTTGATTGATTCTTGACGGTTGCAAACGTTAGGACTTGCCTTATTCTTACTTACTGGACCAAGGAGGTAACGAATGGAAAAAGGGATTAACAACGGAGATTTGAGGCTATCAACCCTCATCTAATAACTTGAACTTGTCCGGCAATAGCTAATCTGATATTAAGGATAAGGGTCAACTAAAGTACACCCGTATACAGACCAAGTTGCATGGTGAAAACCATCTATATAGGGGACCAACCATTTAGGTGAACCTAACTTACCAATATTGTATGTTAAACACCGGAATAGATCACTAGTGTATACACCTTGTGGTTATGAAATCTTGGGGAACATAATCCTAGTCAAATCGTTAATTGATACAAACCAAATTTGATTTCAATATTCAGCAATTTTACTTTGTTTATTATTCTATATTTTTCCCCCTTTGGAAATAAGTAAATCAATAGTAATAGTTATTCGCATTAACCTAAGTTCTTACCATATTCCCTGTGGTATCGACCTCAACCTTTGTTGGGTTCTATATTTGACAATCGACCGCTTATATCTCAATTTTGAGGTGTAATTTGGGCGACATCAGCAGCCTCCGAAGCTAGAGGCGGTGTGATGAGAGTCGGAGACTATAAATGAAATGTGGCCCTCATGACATGCCTCTCAACTCGAGGTGCTGAATTGGAAAAGGCTTCACCAAACCTGGCTCGCATCTCCTCAATGCGCATCTCCTCTTCTACCCTAGATTATTTTAGAGCCTCTCGCAACTCAGCCTTCTCCTGTTTGTTGCGCTTATGTTTTTTCTTCTTGTAGTATTTGCCCTCATCTCTAACATCCTCTCTTAGATTTTTTTCGGTTGCCTTAGGCTGCTCACTCAGCAAATCAATGAAGGGTGCATCATCCTCTGACTCCTCAAATTTGGCAATCTAGAACTTTGGGGGTTGTCGCTCCTATTGTAACTTTAGATTGTCATTTTGAGCCCTTTTCAGCTCAGCTACAACCCTTGCCAACTCTGGCACTGTGAGGTCCTTCATCTTTTCATTCACCCTCGCGTCCATGTTATCCATGAAAGAATAAAGGTGCTTGTATGGTTATAAAGAGGTTGTGATAGCTCGGTTAACAAAAAGGCCTAGCTGCTCAGCAAACAGCTTCAATTGTTTGTCTTGTTTGTTTGCTTTTCTGACCATCCGAGCAAAGTTTGCTGAAGTGAATGCATACTATGAAGATTAGGGCATGGCAGACGATGTCTCAGTTGATTCCCCCTCCAGTTGTGTCGCCACTGCACCTGAATTAGAAGGTGTGGATGTATGAATTAGGGCGGCCTAGTAAACTAACTCTACTCCTGTGGCTTCTCCAATTGGCTCAGTGGATGTCTCTATTGCCCTTTCAATTCGACCACAGGGCCCGAACACCTCAGGAATTGGTTTGTGAAGCTTCAAGTCATATCAAGATTCATCTTTTCACTTCTCTAAGTCATACTTCTTTGTATCATAAGTCTCCACATCAATTCAAGCCAATATGGGGACATGAGCTTCTCTGCACAGCCGGGTGATAAGCATGGAAAGGGCAATGATGTGGATAACTTCACCACTCTACAATTTATCTCCTCTGTGATAATCGTTCCCATGTTCAATGGGAGCCCAACACCAGGCTCGCTACTAGCACCATTCTATCTTCAGCCAAAGTGTTATCTCCCCTTGTTGGGAATAGTCGAAGTCGAACCACTGCCCACCAAAACTTTGTTGCAAATGTCAGAGTGGACTTCACTATTCTTTCCTTGGTGTTTTCCATCCATGAGGGTTGCCATCCGTTAAGACCCGTGTTAACCAGCCACACTGATTATGTTGCTCTCTCATTCGGTATTCAAATTCACCGATGTTAATAGGTGGCGTAAAGTCAGCCCCATAAAGCATTCTATTTATGGTATCTACTGAGATATCTACCATTTCTCCCCAAACTGGTATGCATTTCTGTATTTACATTTCTAACAGTTTTTGCCCCTTTTTGCAAAGACCCTCTAGAACAGCTATGTAATTGGCATAGAATTCGCGAACCATGGCAGGGTAATAGTGACCTGGTGCTTCACTCATCCATCCCAGGCCATAAAACTTGTACTTGGCCTCAATATTGGGGTACTTGGGCAACTCAGAGTTGATGATCCTCACTTCCTCCGCAACGCTACGTTTGAGATGTACTCTTGCTATGGTAGTGAGACCCTCTTGGAAATGTTTTTCAGCACCTTTCACTTGCCAGCATAGACTATCTCTAAACCCCGGTGTTTTGCCCTTTATTATGTCTCCCCTTATTGGCTCAATGTCTTTTTGGGGGTTGCTAGTGGCTTCATTGCCACTCCCTTTATCTAAATCAGGACTGTCATTGCTTGAACTAGATTCGTCTGCTGCAGAATCATTTCCCTCATTGGACTGGGGATTTGCAGCTTGTTTTCTAGCAGCGGATCTAGTTTGGTAACTTGGTGATGGTGCATTGGTTCCAACCTTCTGTACTTCACCTTCAGAGTCAGTGTTTTCATCTCGGAGGTGGCGCGTAGTGTCAGCCTTGTCACTCCTCCTTCTTGCACCACCTCTAGTATGTTGAAACTTAGGTGGCATGATTTCTTGTAAAAGGCGAGCTATTAGTGTCCAAGTTAATCTAAGAAAAGCATGTGACAACTAGGGTATTTAACTGAAAGTAATACAAAATTAATGATGTGGTTGACGATCCGTCACATAGGTGATAGTCTATCATTTCCTCCGTCAAATGTATCCAGAGTTTGAATAAGTTCACAAAAAGGTAACGGTGCAAGATGACGGTCCGTCACCATGGTGATGGTCCGTCACTAGCTACGTCACTCCTAATCTAGTAGCACCCCATTGGAATCCACAAATTACGATGAATGTGACGGCCCATCATTAAGATGATGTTCCATCACTTCCTCCGTCATATGCGATATTTGCTCTATTCAAAGCTGACGATACTAATGGCAGTCCGTCGTACATATGGCGTCCCACCAATTATCTTGTCAAGAAACTATTGTGCACAACAATGGTGGATACTCAGGCTTCCCAACACCATGCATCCCTAGACCAAAACAATCCTAAAGAAAAAAAAAACTGACTATTTTCCTTAGGAATGTCGCTATTCAATCCATCATAGGGCACAACCATTATACACATACTCAGGTTTCCATCCTACACATCAACTTAGCATATATTCAAAATAAAACTCCTAGGTTACACACCTCTCATAGATATTCCATATGACTGACTAATTGCAAAGGTTATGTTCGGCTATACTCACATCATCAACTTCATTACTAACCCCACGCACTATGAATAAGAATGAAATATGAATGACATGCCTCTGAGCTTTGGCAAAATAAACACAAAATTCGCACTTGGTTCAGTTCACTACTATTTACCGGACACCACAATTTGAGTGAGGATCGACTAGGAATGGAAGAGATTAGAAGCTAGGTGGGTGTTGGGTTAGATAGTGGGTATAACAGTTATGGGTATGAAGAAGTGGGAAGAGAGAAAATGAAACGAAATAAACAAAAAATTCAAACGGTCAGGGGTAATTAGGAGTGAAAGTGGGTTGGATCCAGGTTAGCAAAGTTAGGTTGGATCGGGTAGGGTTTTTTTTTGGACTTTACTTACCTGGTTAGATGACAGAGAAAGTGATGTTCCATCAGACAAACGACGTTTCTTCAACTTACTCATCATGCTAACACTATCGATGCCTTCAGTTATTTGCAAGTGACAAAGGCATTGACGGTCCATCACTGGGATGACGTTCCGTCACATGTTTCATCGCCATTATCCAGATTCCATGTTCTTGCGACCACTTTTGATGACATAATTGATGGCTCGTCAAATCAACCATCGAGCTTATCCAGAATACCCATTTTTTTCTTTCATCTTGACGGTTCTCAGTGACGGCTCGTCAGTGGTGTGCATCACCTGCTTCAAGAGTACCTGTACCTGCACACTTAACACCCGTTTCAAACAAGTACAATATCAAAATCAAACAAGCATTATATACAAAATACAAAACTCTTGGGTTGCCTCCTGAGAAGCACCTAGTTTAACGTCACGGCATGACTCGGGTACCTGATTACTCAGACTTCATCAAGGTACACCAACTCCAACACCTTTACCTCCTTTGGTACTCCATAGTACTGCTTCACACGTTGTCCATTCACTTTGAAGTGTTCCCCTTTTTGGTTTTCAAGTTGAATAGCTCTAAATAGGAATACTTGTGTCACTTTGAACAACCCAGACCATTTTGATCGAAGTTTGCCCGAAAATAGCTGGAGTCTAGAGTTGAACAACAACACAAGATCTCCGAGGCTAAACTCCCTCTTTTTAATACTTCGGTCATGATACATTCATTTTTTCCTTGTACAAAGCAGCAATCTCATAATCCCTTAGACGGAACTCATCCATCTCATTAATCTGATTTAGCCTCAAGTGCACAGCTTTGCTCTAACTCAAGTTGAGCTTCTTTAGCACCAACAGAGCCATATGTTCCAGCTCAATAGGTAAATGACAAGTTTTCCCGAACACTAGCTGATATAGAGACGTCTCAATAGGCGTTTTAAATGTTGTTTGATACACCCATAATGCATCATCAAGTTTTCGATACCAATCATTTCGGTTAGCATTCACTGTTTTGGCCAGGATGATTTTAATCTCTCGGTTTGACACCTCCGCTTGTCCACTTGATTGCGGATGATAAGGGGTATCCATTTGGTGTTGCTTAACTTCGTACTTTGCCGGC
>JACEIK010000113.1:474033-491095 GCA_018107945.1 Datura stramonium | reverse complement strand
TAACTTTCTTTTCATACTATTAAAAATATTTTTACTTTTTCATGCCAATAAAAGAGTATTTTCTTGCATAAAGAATTTTTTACTTTTCTTTACTAATATATATTTTTTGGCGCGCACACTATTTATATATTTAATACACATTTTTTTATACATATTTTACACCATTTTTTATTTTTTATTGTACATATTTTATACATACAAATATGATTTTACCTCCTCCTCTTTTGATAAATTAAATCTAGCCGAAAATCACATTCCGTGGATTCTGAAGGATGCCTAACACCTTCCCTTCGGAATAATTTGAACCCTTACCTAGAGTCTAAACTGGTTTTTAGCACATTAAAACTTGAGTTATACATATTAATAAATTAAAGGTTTCCTGATTTTCCTCAAAAATTATGTGGCGACTCTATATAATAATGAAATCTTTTAGATTTCATAAGTTGTGCTTTATTTAACCTCAGTAAAAATAAGATGCAATAATAGATAGTTTATGCCTTTGAGAGATATCGCCCTGTCGCTGGCATTGATCACATGCCTTCACATAATCATGGCCAGCCTGATGTATTGTAGGCCAGTAGTACCCACACTGCAAAATTTTCTGGGTAGTCCGAGCAGCCCCATGGTGTCCCCTAATGGGAGATGAATGGCATGCCTACAAGATACTCAACATTTCTGCTTCAAGAACACATCTCCTTATTAGATTATTAGAAAAAACTCAGAATAAATATGGCTCATCCCAAATGTATTTGTTCACATCATGAAGGAACTTCTTCCATTGGTGGAAAGTTAAGTCTTTCGGCATCATATCACTAATAATGTAATTGGCGAAGTCAGCAAACCATGGACTGAGATCGATTGTTGCAGCTAATACATGTTCATCAGGAATGAGTCATCAATCTCTTCATCATTTGTTACTCTTCCCTCATCTTCAAGTCTGGATAAGTGATCTGCTACTTGATTTTTACATCCTTTACGGTCTTTGACTTTACAGTCAAATTCTTGTAGCAGAGGGACCCATATTATCAGTCTTGATTTTGCATCTTTCTTTGCCATGAGATATCTCAAGGTAGCATGATTAGTATGCACAATAACTCTGGTGCCAAGCAAATGTGCCCTGAATTTTTCGAAGGCATATACCACCGCCAGCAACTCCTGCTCAGTCACTGTGTAGTTCTTTTGTGCTCTATTCAATGCTTTACTAGCATAATAGATGGGGTAGAACGTCTTGTCTCTCTTCTACCCTAACATAGCTCCGAGTGAAAACCCACTAGCATCACACATCACTTCGAATGGTTGCGACCAATTTGGTGCAGCTATTATTGGAGCAGCCACTAATTTAGCCTTCAAAGTTTCAAAAGCTTTCAAGCACTCCTCATCAAATACAAATTTGTTCTCTTTCTCTAATAGCTTGCACAATGGATTAGCTATTTCCAAGAAGTCCTTTATGAATCTTCGGTAAAATCATGTATGACCCAAAAAACATCTCACTCCCTTCACAGAAATTGGTGGAGGCAACTTCTCAATCACCTCAATCTTTGCCCTGTCCACTTCTAAGCCCTTTTCTGAGATCTTATGGCCTAAGAACAATGCCTTCTCTCACCATAAAATGGTAATTCTCCCAATTCAACACCAAATTTGCTTCCTCACATCGCTTTAAGGCTTTTCTAAGATTGACCAAGTAGTCTCTAAAAGTGTCACCAACGACTGAAAAGTCATCCATAAAAACTTCCAAGGTATCCTCCACTATATCAGAGAATATTGACATCTACACCTCTAAAAAATTGCAGGTGCATTACATAACCCGAACGACATGCGTCGAAAAGCAAAGGTCCCATAAGGACAAGTAAAAGTTGTCTTCTCCTGATCTTCTGGTGCGATTGATATTTGGTTATATCCAGAATAACCATCTAAGAAGCAATATCACCCTCTGCCTGCCAACCTATCCAACATTTGATCCATGAAGGTTATTGGGAAGTGATCTTTGAGTGTTCATGTGTTCAACATCCTATAGTCCATACAAACATGCCAACCCGTGATGGGTCTCAATAGAATCAACTCGTTATGCTCATTTGCCACCACAGTTATGCCTCCCTTTTTAGGGATGCATTGCGCTGGACTCACCCACTTGCTGTCAGAGATTGGGTATATGACACCTGCATCCAGTCATTTAATTATCTCCTTTTTACCACCTCTTGCATTGGTGGATTGAGTCTGTACTGATGTTCTTTGCTTGGGACACAATCTTCTTCCAACTGAATTTTGTGAGTACATAATCTCGGGGGAATCCCGATAATGTCAACAACTGTCCATCTGATTGCCCTCTTATATTTTTTTAGCATGGCAACTAGAGCTTCAACCTGCCATTCGACTATATTAGCTTCCACGATGATTAGGAGTATGTTTTTATCTCCCGAGAATACATACTATAGATGACTAGGTAGTGCTTTCAACTCCAACACTGGTGGTTCTTCAATAGAGGGTTTTGCTGGAGAAGTGGGTCTATTCTTCAAATCTAAATCCAACTTCATTGGAGCATAAGAATAAGACCCCATCCCTTCCAATGCATTCACTACCTCTTCATACTCCTAGATATGATCATCAACAAAATTCATCATTACCGCAGCTAAAATATCAACTGCATAGCTCTCTTTTTCGGGTGCTTCAACCATCCCTTCCTCGATAACATTAATAAGGGAGACTACATTCATGTCTCTCATTTGTTTCATGGATTTACAGACATTGAACATTACCTATTCATTGTTCAATCTGAAGTTCAACTCTCCACTCTCCATATCCACTAACACTATTCCAGTTGCTAAGAATGGCCTACCCAAAATGATAAAGACTTCAAATTCCATGTCGCAGTCTAAGATTACAAAGTCTGTAGGAAATATAAAATGTTCCACCTTAACCAACACATCACACAGAATACCCATAGGCTTCTTAACTGACCGGTCTACCATTAACAACCTCATAGTAGTTGGTTTGGGGGCTCCCAAACCCAAGTATTTGTATATGGCCAGCGACATCAAGTTGATATTAGCACCCAAATCACATAGAGCTTTGGCGAAGTTGAAGGCTCTAATTGTGCATGGAATTGTAAATGCACCTAGATCTTAGTTCTTCTGAACCACTGAACGTGAGAGATCACGCTACAATGATGAATGTTGTCCGCTGGTTCATAGCTGACAGTTCTCTTCTTTGTGAACAAGTCCTTCATGAACTTGGCATAACCTGGAATCTACTCAAGGGCTTCTACCAATGGGATGGTTACTGATAATTGCTTCAACATGGAGATGAACTTGTGGAATTTTTCATCTTCCACCTTCTTTTTCAACCTCTAAGGGAATGGAGGTGGAGGTAGGGGAATCTGAGTCAAAGGCTTAACCACCTCTTTTACTTTTGCTTGACCTTCATCTCCCTAACCATTATCTGTGGCTTCTGGTCTTACAAGCTTAACTGGATTTAGCTTCTCCCCCTCATCCTCAGATATAGGCTCTGTTTATGAAGCTAACTCCTCAACTTGCTTTGCGCCAATTGGAATGGTCTCAGACAATTTCCTGCCACTTTTAGTTATAATAGCCATGCAGTGGCTATCTTTTCTCGGATTCTGCACTGTATCACTTGGCAAGGCTCCACTCTTCCTCTGATTAAGGGCTGCAGACATTTGCCCTATTTGGTACTCCACCTGTTTAATGGCGGTTGAGTCTGAGTCTACAAGCTGACTCATATTGGAGAGGTCACTCTTCATCTCTTTAACTTTCGAGTTAGTAGATTCGACTCTTTGTAGTACTTTGGCTAATATTTCCTCCACCTTTGAACTTTTTGCATCATTACTGCTCCGCTCTCAGTTTTCAGGGGGCATATATACTCCGCTGCGATCATTTTTTATCTTTCCTTGTTCTTCCAGTTGCCATGTTCTTTATCTCTGTAAGCAGCTCTGGCATAATAATTATCCTTTGGATAGTTCCGACCTTGATTTCCTTGGCCATTGGCTCAGAAACCCCTTATGTTGTTTAAGTATTTAGCTTCTTCTTCCTAGTCTGATCCATGTTCCTCTTATCTGGAAGCCTTACCCACAACATTTACTTTCTCGGCACCCCCTACAAGCAAATGCTTAGTAATCAACTCCATCTAAGTTTTTATATGTGCCATATCTTGATCTCTCTCTTCTTTTTTCCGGCGCTGTTCAGTAGTTGACGCCACTATATAGGAGTTAATAGAGACTTCAGAGTCTCTAGTGTGCCAAGTCCTGTTAGTCTTGGTGACTCTATCTAGTACAATTGTCGCCTCGGTGTATGTTCGGGACATGAACAACCCTCCAGTCACAGTATCAATAATTGGCTTAGTTGCTGAATTTAAGGACCTATAGAAAGTCTCCATCAAATGCTCATCAGATAATTTATGGTTGGGGCACTGCTTGAATTTCTTGTTGAATCGCAACCATGCCTCATGCAATGTCTTACTAGGTAGCTGCCTGAAATTGTTTATCTCATCTCTCAGTTGTAGCATTCTAGAAGGTGGAAAAAATCTCTCCCGAAAAGCATCTTTCATCTCTCTCTATTTCATAATTGAGTCATGTGGCAACTCATTCAGCCACATTGTTGCCTTTCCAGATAGATACAACGGAAACAACCTAAATCAAATAGCATTCCAACTAACCCCTGGCAGTTTGAATGATTTGCAGATGCCCACAAAGTTCATCAGATGCAGATTTGGGTCATCACCAACTACTCCTATAAACAAGCCCTTCAAATTCAACGATTGGATCATAGTGCTTGTGATGTTGAACTTCGCTCCTGGAGATAATGGGGGAGGGAAGATGGCTCTAGTGGCGCTAACTCCATACAAATCAACATCATCGTCGTCTTCATAATCAAATGGAATTGCTTACCGATGCTGCCCCCAGCTCTCTGAGGTTGGCGATGATTTCTAGGGGCTACATCCTTAACATTTTTCTCATTTAGCTCATTCCTAGCGACACCATCATTCTCGTTGTTAGAATCATGTTGGTTATTTCCCCTGTCTTGAGCATTAGCAAGTTGTTGTAACCATGCTGCTTCACGCTCTTATGCATTCACGACTCTCCTCAAAGTTTTCTCTAACTCGAGATTATAAGGAGTTAATGGTTCATCCCATCTTAGGGTATTCAACAAGTACTACATGTACCCTATATAGACATAAACAACAAATAAAAGTAAAATTAGAAAATAAGTCTAAAAGTCAAATAAGCACACTTGACTTAATCTAAAATTGTATTCACCGGCAACGGTGCCAAAATTTGATACGCTCAAATTACACCTCTATGATAAGAAGTATAATGCGGTTGTTTTCAAATATAGAACCCGATAAGGTTGGGGTCGAATCCCATAGAGAATATGGTGAAACTAAGTCTTATATGGTTATTTGCTTTTAGTCAAATATTTCTGTAACATTGGGGATTTGGGAATTATGTTTCGCTCCACTATTTGTCAAATACAAGAAGTACCAACTATGATCAATCACTATTGAACTCAAGAAGAAAATAAACTAGAGTTATGATCATCATGGTTTTCCTAACAATATTTGGTGAATGACAACAAGGGACTCATTCAATGCCACGAGTGTAGGTTGCTAACTCGATTATCCTATCTAAAAGTTTCTCAACTTATTCACATTTATATCACACTTATCTTCTCAAACTAAGAGTGATAATAAATGAGTTACAAGAATCAACCTAGGTTGATTAATCTTATTACAGCATTAATCATCAGTCAAGGTTTAACACCTTGAATCCCTAATACTAATCCCTTTTCATCCAGATTTATACACCTTACTCAAGCATGTTAAATCTAGAATTTATTCTAATGTTTGCAACCATTAGAAATCAATCAAAATGAAGATACTAGTAATACACACATTTATATTAAATTAGTCCCTGCATCATTCAGTATCAGTATGTCAATCTACCATGAATCACACAACCCTAGTAATGAAACTTAGCTACACATGGTCATTGCATTTATAACAACAATCACATTCATCAAAGAAGGTTTATCTTACAAAGAAGAGATGAAATCTTGATTTTGATTCCAAAAGTTCAACAATATTTCTTTAAGACTCTTTCAAAGGCAATGTACGGAGTTGATGTTTTTCTTTCTCAAAGTGACATCTCCATTCATTCCTTTCTCTCCAAAACATCTGATACTAAAAATAAACCTAACAGTTGCTATTTATAGTCTAAAATAATTCAAAATTGTACTGAAAATTAGAGTCCCGCTTTTCAGGTGACGCCGAAGTTGACGTCCCGTGGGCTAGGTGATGCTTCATCATCTAGGTTGTCATTCCTTATCCAGTTTATCAGCAAATCTGCATTATGTTGATGGTATGCTTGACAGTCCGTCACCTGTTCCATTGCTCCTTATCTAGTGTGCCCTTAATTCTTCATCTTTGTGACAGTGATCGTGATGGTTTGTTAGAGAGATGACGGTCTATCACCTGGACAATCACTTTCACTTCTTTTTGTTCTGCTTCTATTTAGGTTCGATGGTGGAGGTGACATTCCGTGGCACTGGTGACAGCCCGTCAGATAGGCCGTCATGTTGTTGTTTCAGCTTGTTTCACACTATTTATTTGCTTTGCTTTATGTTCCTGTATAATACACACAAAACCATCAAAATAACTAAAAGTTGCTCAAGAACTTGCATCAATTCATAGTTAAAAACATCCAATGCATCGTCAAATACCGGTGCATCAGACATGTGTAATTATGATGGTGCTAGGTATTTAGTAATTGTGTTGGCAGTCCTTGAATTTAGCTAAAATGAGCATAAAGGTCTAGGGCTTATAACTAGAGACTCTTTTAAGACGGTACAGATATTCTAATCCTCTATGAACCCATTGAGGAAATATGGTAGGATATGACTAAGTGGCATAAAAGTTATTGCACAGAATTATATATTGATGTTTTTTATGTTATACCGTGTTGCGTGAATTAATTTTAGCCGGCCAATGATATTTACTAGTATATGTGGTGTACTGACACGACTCTTGCTACACTTTTTGTGGTGTAGGTTTTTTATAGGTTATTGAAGTTTCATTATTGATATGACATATATTCATTATCAGCTTCTACATTTCTTTTCTCAGGCAAAGCTGCATCTTTTATTTTGTCATTACTTTTATTAAAAATTCTTGTACATGTCTAAACTAGGTCTTTGGGAAGTAATATTTAAATTTTATAATTGTAGGATGATTTGTAGAACTTTAATTGATAATTTTTGTTCATGAATACCGTTCTCTTGATTAAATTATATTTTTAAATAGGATGGGAGTAAGGGGTTCTCCGATCAGACCTGAGTCGAGTAGATGCCCGCCCGATGTCACGACCCAAACATAGACCCAGATTGAGATACGGGACAAAGAACCCAGAGAAGCTCCAAGTTGACCTATGGCATGATCATGACATCTAAATTCAACATAATCAAGCGAAAGTCTAACATATATAATATAGCAGAAGTCTGAAAATATCATAACATCTGAATACATAACACAAGGCTGAAACTGAATACATGCTATGTCTGAAAAGCCTCTACTATTGAAAAATTGATGGGACAAGACCTCAGCTAACTCACTATAGTCTGAAACTGAAAATACTAAATACAACTGATAAAGGGCCCTTGAAAGATGAGGACTTACCAACTAACACTGGGAGATGCTAATACTGAGAGTCTAGCTAATGACGGGTCTGAGCTTGAATATCCGAGCCTGTATCATGAAATGATACAACATAGAGTATGCGGTCAGTACATGAAATGTACTAAGTATGCAAGGTAAGTAAAACAGACAGTTAAAATACAAAAGAGTACTTAAGAATAGGACAGCATCAATGTAAAGTAAATATCATAACATAATATGAGGGCTCAAGGTTTTCAAATCATTCATAACTCATTCGTAATCATAATCATAGGAAAACTTTATAGAAACTTGAGTTGAGCCAAAGTAACATGACATAATAATGTATAAAAAAACATGCGAAACAATGGGAGGACTGGTCATAACCAATACCATCATGATAGAGCTTACCCTAATTATCTCGCTCAAGTGGGCAGAGCTGTCCCAAGCTTGCCAGGAAAGGAATGTGCAGTATGTGATATCACGAAAGGGGATCCATTAACATTTGGATATATATAAACCTACGGTGGTACGTAGTTTTGAGATACCGGCGTAGTCCTTTGAACGCCGGGCTACTTGGTACTAGACACTGCTCTCAAAAACATGAACATTATGGCTGGTATAGTAATTGTACAATCATTCATAAAGTTCATGGCCAAATAAATAGTAACATCATTGATCTCTATTTAAAATACATGTTTAGCCATGAACAAGAGCCCATAAATTGGCCAAGAGTCATAAATCTATCAATCATGAAATTCATGCATATTTGTAAAACATGTATAAACTTGAAATTTCATAAATTCATGATAAGTACTTGAGATAATTCAAATCATAAAACATAAATCATAATTGGGCTAATTAAGATCAAGATCATAGTGAAATCATAACTTGACTATTCATAAAAAATACATAATTGGGCATAATTGGATTTGAACTCAAATCTATAAATTTATATTCAAAATAGTCATAAAATCTTCTCATAGATCATAAAACATGATTTAATACATGCAAGGAATTGACTAATAGATAGATCATTAAGAATTTCACAAGAATTGGAATAAACCTCATAGACCATGAAACTTAAATTTAGAATTGAAATTCATGGAATTGAGAAGAATTTAGGACATGAGAGTGAAAGGAACTCTTATTCATGGCCTCACATACCTGGGTAAATCTGATCAACACTCCCTTTTGAAAGCCCAAAGAAAATTGAAGAGGATTTTGAGAGATTCTTCAAACTTGATCTCCAAGGAAAACTTTAAGTTGCATGCATGGGAATGGTGAGGCTTAGAATAGGTTTAACACCCTTAAAACCCTACTAACTGAGCTTAAAACAATGTACTTTAGGACCTTAGGGCTTAGGAATGACAAAAATACCCTTAATGAAAAACTGGAAAAACTGCACTGCCAGTGACAACGACTGGTACTACAGGTCGTTGCTGGCTCCAACGAGTTGTTACTTCCCTCGTTGCTTCACCCCACTTTTCGAACTTAGGTATTCTACCAAGACTGGTACCACGAGCCGTTACCAGTCCCATGACTCGTCACTACCATCCATCATGACCACTACCCATTTTCCAGAAGTCTGTTCAATGGGAGCATACCACGACCCATGGCTACAACTAACGAGTCGTTCCATGACTTGTGCCAACCCTTTTTTACCAGGACCATCCTCCCAATGACCCCCATACAACAATTCATTACACTGACCAGGTAGTTCCGAGACCCGTTACTTTCAATCCCATTTCTGCAGATTCTCACCACGAGCCCTCCAACGAGTCGTTAGATCCACCAACAATCCATACAACGAGTCGTTCTAAGAAGAAACCTCATATTTTCCGCTCCCTATCATTTCAGATCCTGAGTCTAGTCTTAAGAAATTTTTAGGTATTACAATATCTCCCCCTTAGGAACATTCGTCCTCGAATGTGGGCAAACATACTGAAAAGCTGAGAAATGCAATTACCATGCCAAATACTGAATATTTAAGCTGAAAACTGACGGAGTGACTAACTCCAGACTAGAATACATGACTGACCTGAATTCACGAATCACACATACATACGTTGACATGAAGGAAACTGGGGGACATAAACTGAACATGAAACTGAATAGAAAACTAAGGAGGAATTGATACCTTAAGCTGGAACTAAGCAGGAAGGGAATAGATGTGGGTATTTAGCCATCATATCTTCTTCGGCCTTCCACGTAGCTCCCTTAAGATGCTGATTCCTCCACAAAAACCTTGACTAAGGCTACTTTTTTGTTTCTTAGCTTTCAAACGTGACGATCAAGTATTTCCACCGGAACCTCCTCATAGCTAAGGCTTTCCTTCACACCCACACTCTCTACAGGAACAACCAAAGTCGGATCACCCATGCACTTCTTTAAGAGAGATACATGGAAGATTGGATGAACTGAAGCCAATTCTGAGGGCAGCTCCAACTTATAGGCCACCTTTCCAACACATCTCACAATCCGATACGGACCAACATAACGGGGACTGAGTTTTCCTTTGTTTCCGAACCTCATCACTCCCTTTATGGGAGATACCTTCAGAAACACCCAATCATCAACTTCAAACTCAAGCTCCCTCCTCCTCACATCCGAATAGGACTATTGGCGACTTTGAGTTGTTTTAAACCTGTCACTTATAAGCTGAACTTTCTCCAAGGCCTCATGGACTGAATCTGATCCTACTAACACTGCTTCACCAACTTCAAACCAACCAATAGGCGATCTACACCTTCGCCCATAGAGAGCCTCAAATGGAGCCATCTAAATGTTGGAATGATAACTGTTGTTATATGAAAACTCAATGAGAGGAAAATGATCATCCCAACTATCCTTGAAATCAATCACACACACTCTCAACATATCCTCAAGAGTCTGAATGGTCCGCTCCGCCTGACTATCTATTTGCAGGTGAAATCTTGTGCTTAGCTTGACCTAAGTATCGAGTCCCTTCTGAAACGATCTCCAAAACTGGGAGGTAAACTGAGTACCTCTATCTGATATGATGGACAAGAGAACTCCATGCAATCGAACTAACTCCCAAATGTATAACTTAGCATAATCCTCCACTGAGTCGGTAGTTTTGACCGAATAGGAAATAAGCTGCCTTAGTCAATCTGTCCACAACCACCCAAATGGAGTCATACTGTCGGCATGTACAAGGCAACCCTATAATAAAGTCCATATTTATCTCCTCCCACTTCCAAGTGGGAATGCCAATGTCCTGAAGCACACCTCCCAGTCTCTTATGCTCAACCTTCACCTGTTGACAATTCGGATACTTAGCCACAAACTTTGCTTTTTCCTTCTTCATGCCATTCCACCAATAGACTTCCCGCAGGTGACGGTACATCTTGGTGGAACCTGGATGGATAGAATATTTGAAACCATGAGCTTCGTGCAACATCCGCTCCCTCAAGTCACCAGCATCCAGTACACACAAACGACCCTGATATCAGAGCACACCATCTCCACCTTGGGAGAAGATCTCCACCTTCTGATTCCGAACAACTTCCTTCAACTTTACCAAATAGGATCCTCGTCTTGCCTAGCCTTATCATCGGTCACTAAAGATGATTCTGATCCATTCTGAACAATGACACCATCTCTCGAGTCAACAAGATGAACTCCTAGTCGCACAAGTCGATGCACATCCTTCACTAACTCTTTCCTTTCCTCCTATACATGAGACACACTCTCCATAGAAACTGCTAAGAGCGTCTGCCACCACATTGGCCTTGCTCGGATGATAAAGGACACTCATATTATAATCTTTAAGAAGCTCCAACCACCTCCTCTGACGTAGGTTTAGATCTTTCTGGGTGAACATGTACTGTAGGCTTTTGTGGTCCGTAAACACATCTACATGGACCCCGTACAGATAGTGCCTCCAAATCTTCAAGGCACATACTACTAGTGCCAACTCGATGTCATAAGTTGGGTAGTTCCATTCATGGACCTTCAGCTGCCTAGAAGCATAGGCTATAACCTTACCATGTTGCATTAGTACACAACCAAGGACGATCCTCGAAGCGTCACAATATACCACAAACCCATCGGTACTCTCAAGTAGGGTTAACACTAATGCTGAGGTGAGTTGAGTCTTCCACTCTTGGAAGCGCTTCTCACAAGCTTCTGACCATTGAAACTTCACTTTCTTCTGGGTCAATTTAATCAATGGGGATGCAACGAACGAAAACCCTTCAACAAACCTCCGATAGTAACCAGCTAAATCTAAGAAACTCCTGATATCCGAATGACTAACAGGTCTAGGCCAATTCTTCACCGCTTCTATCTTTTGAGAGTCCACCTGCACACCCTCACTTAATACCACATGACCCAAAAATGCCACTGAGTCTAGCCAAAACTCACACTTGCTGAACTTAGTGTACAATTGAAGATCCTTCAAGGTCTATAACACCACCCTAAGATGAGTTGCATGCTCCTCCTCGATCCGAGAGTATATAAGGATGTCATCTATGAACACGATAACAAACATATCTAAGTATATCTTGAACACCCTGCTCATCAAATTCATAAAAGCTGTAGGAGCATTCGTTAGTCCAAAAGACATAACTTCAAACTCATAGTGGCTATACTGAGTCCTGAAGGCTATCTTCGGGATGTCACTCTCCTGCACCTTGAGTTGATGGTATTCGGGTATGAGGTCTATCTTTGAGAAACACTTGGCACCCTGA
Organism: Datura stramonium; assembly: GCA_018107945.1. Lineage (NCBI taxonomy): Eukaryota > Viridiplantae > Streptophyta > Magnoliopsida > Solanales > Solanaceae > Datura > Datura stramonium. The sequence continues at coordinate 478,724 of JACEIK010000113.1, read as the reverse complement.
AGCTGGTCAAACAAATCATCAATCCTGGGGAGGGGATACCTGTTCTTGATTGTGACCTTGTTCAATTGCCGATAATCAATACACATCCAAAGGGAACCATCCTTCTTCCGGACAAATAGAACCGGTGCACCCCATAGGGATTTGCTAGGTCTAATGAAACCCTTGTCTAAGAGATATTTCAATTGCTCCTTCAAATCATTTAGCTCAGCTGGAGCCATTCTGTAAGGATGAATAGATATAGGTTGTGTATCGGGAAGAAGGTCAATACCAAAATCAATCTCCCGCTTGGGAGGAATTCCCAGTAAATCATCTGGAAACACTTATGGATATTCACACACTATATGAACTGATTGAATAGTCGGGGTTTCAGATGTAGCATCCTTAACCCTAACTTGATGGTACAAGAAACCTTTAGAAATCATCTTTCTAGCCTTAAGGTGGGAAATGAAGAAATCTACAGGCACACCCCAACTACGCTTCCACTCTAGGACTGGTTCACCCGGAAATCTGAACTCTAATATACGAGTTTTATGATTTACTAAGGCATAACATGCATATAGCCAATCCATGTCGAAGATACCATCAAAATTTCATAGCTAGCTCTATTAAATCTGTTGAGGTGACCTTCTAAAGGACTGTGATATGGCAATTTTTGTATACCCATCGAGCTATAACTGAATCACCAACTGGATTAGAGACTGAGAAGGATTTTGATAGGATTTCGAGACTGACTCCGAAACTACTAGCAACATAGGGCGTCGCAAAAGATAAGGTAGCCCCTAGATCTAACAATGCATAAACATCAAAGTGGAATACTCGTAACATACAGATGGCCACATCTGGTGAAGTCTCCTACTCCTGTCGAGATGCAAGGGCATAAAACCTATTTTGGCGCTGGCCACCACCTGCACTAGTGGACGCATCCTGCTGGGCTGGGCGTGTTGGTGCTGCTGCTGAACCGGTAGCCTGAGCATGAAATCTACCATCACCCTGTCTAGCCAAGGGACACTCCCGGTGCATGTGGACGAATCTACCACACCCAAAACAGATATCTGATCCCATCAAGCACTCTCCTATATGACTCTTGCCATACTTTCCGCAGGCCAGAAAGGTACGCTCTGTCTGCATGCTCCTCTAGTCCCTCGAACCTGAGGCTCTGCTCCTCTAATCACCTCACGGCCTAGATGGATCACTGGTCTACTATAGCAATGGAGCTAATGACCTCTAATGAGACTGCTGGCAATGTTCGCCTCCCGATCTCTGCTGAGAGAACCCATAACTGTCTATCCTGGCCCTCTTGGCCTCTCTCTCTTAGATGCACCGCCTTTGTCTGCTGGGCGTATAGAACCAATTGAGGAAAGTCAATGTCCTGGTGAAGCATAGCAGTCCTACAATCCTTGACTAGGTAGTCTACTACTCCGTGCATAAATCGGCTCACCCGAGCTCTCTGATCAGCCACCATCTTTGGGGCATACTTGGACAAGCGAGTAAAATCCAAGGCATACTCCTGAACTGTCATCTATCCTTTATTTAGGTTCATAAACTCGGCTACTTTAGCCTCCCTCATCTCACGAGGGACGAATCGATCCAGAAATGCGGCATGAAACTCATCTCAGCTAATGGGGCCTGCTCCAGCTGCCCTGCTATCCTTCCATTGCCTGAAACAAATGTGCGCAACCCCTTTCAACTGATACGCTAGATCTGTGCACTCCTCTCTGGTCACCCCCATGATTTGGGTGATCTTCAACACCTCATCAATAAACTCATGTAGATCCTCGTCCACCTTTGGCCTAAGGAACTTTGAAGGTTTCATCCTCAATAAATCTCTAACCCTCGCTGTCGTTGCATTCCCATTCTGAGGGACATGTGCTACCACCTGCTGATTGACTTTGGCGGTCAAAGACTAAGCTAGCATCTGTATGGCTGCCCTAAACTCTGCATGGGATACCTGCTCGGGTACATGATCCTCTGGGGCTGGTGGGGCCTTCTGATGCCAATCTCCGTTTCCATTTTCATGGCCATTTCCGTTTTCATTTCTTCTTCCGTTAACTCAGCGAGAAGGCATGATTCTGTAAATGCGTATAGCACGAGTTAGAAGGATATAGAGACATTTCATCACACGACATAGATCATGAAAGAAGGGAACATTTTCCTAAATGTTTCGTAGTCTCTTCGTCATAAGTTTGGCGTAGTTCACACCCATGAAAAAGACTTTACTTAACGTGGCTTTCAAACACCCTAGGATAATTCAAAACCTAATACTCTGATACCAAGTTTGTCACGACCCGAACACAAACCCAAAATCGAGACACGGGACAAAGAACCCAGAGAGGCTCCAAGTTGACCCATGGCATGAACATGACATCTAAATTCAACATAATCAAGCAGAAGTCTGACATATATAATATAGCGGAATTCTAAAAATATCACAACATCTGAATACATAACACAAGGCCGAAACTGAATACATGCTATGTCTGAAAAGCCTCTACTACTGACGAGTTGATGGGACAAGACCCCAACTAACTCACTATAATCTGAAACTGAAAATACTAAATATAACTGATAAAGGGCCCTCGTAAGATGAGGATTCACCAACTGAGACTGGGAGATGCTAATACTGAGAGTCTGGCTAATGGCAGGTCTGAGCTTGAATATTCGAGTCTATATCATGAAACAATACATCATAGAGTATGCAGTCAGTATGTGAAATGTACTGAGTATGCAAGGTATGTAAAACGGACATTTAAAATACATAAGAGTACATAAGAATATGACAACATGAATGTAAAGTAAATATCATAACATAATATGAGGGCTCAAGGTCTTCAAATCATTCAAACTCATTCGTAATCATAATCATAGGAAAATTTTATAGAAACTTGACTTGAACCAAAGTAACATAACATAACAATACATAAAAAAGAACATGCAGAACAATAGGAGGACTCGTTATAACCGACACCATCGTGATAGAGCTTACATGATGTCCCAACTATCTCGCTCAAGTGGGCAGAGCTGTCCCAGGCAAAGGATGTACAGTATGTGATATCATGAAAGGGGATCCATTAAAATACATGTTTAGCCATGAACAAGGGCCCATGAATTGGCCAAGATTCATAAATCCATCAATCATGAAATTCATGCATATTTGTAAAACATATATAAAGTTGACATTTCATAAATCCATGATAAGTAATTGAGAGAATTCAAATTATAAAACATAAATCATAATTGGGCTAATTAAGATCAAGATCATAGTGAAATCATAATTTGACTTTTCATAAAACATACATAATTGGGCATAATCGGATTTGAACTCAAATCTATAAATTTATATTCAAAATAGTCATAAAATATTCCCATAGATCATAAAACTAATTTAATACATGAAAGGAATTTACCCATAGATAGATCATTGAGAATTTCACAAGAATTGGAATAAATCTCATAGATTATGAAACTTGAATCTAGAATTGAAATTCATGAAATTGAGAAAAAATTTGGGCATGAGAGTGAAAGGAACTCTCATTCATGGCCACACATACCTGGTTAAATCTGATCAACACTCCCTCTTAAAAGCCCAAAGGAAATTGAAGAGGATTTAGAGAGATTCTTCAAACTTGATCTCCAAGGAAAACTGTAAGTTGCATGCATGGGAATGGTGAGGCTTAGAATAGGTTTAATACCCTTAAAAACCTACTAACTAAGATTAAAAAGATGTAGTTTAGGACCTTAGGTCTTAGAAATAACGAAAATACCCTTAATGAAAAACATGAAAAAACTGCACTGCCAGTGACGACGACCGGTACCACGGGTCGTTGCTGGCTCCAACGAGTTGTTACTTCCCTCATTGTTTCACCCCACTTTTTGGACTCAGGTTTTCTTCCACGACTGGTTCCACGAGTCTTTACTAGTTCCGACGACTCATCACTACCATCCGTCGTCACCACTGCCCATTTTCCAGAAGTCTTTCCAATGGGAGCATACCACGACCCGTGGATACAATTAACGAGTCATTCCATGACTCATGCAAACCCTTTTGACCAGGACCATCCTCCCAATGACCCCCATACAACAACTCATTACATCGACCATTGGGTCGTTATGAGACCCATTAATTCCAATCCCATTTCTGCAGATTCTCACCACGAGCCCTCCAATGAGTCATTAGATCCACCAATGACCCGTACAATGAGTCGTTCTTAGAAGAAACCTCATATTTTCGTTGTTTCTCATTTCAGATCACGAGTCTAGTCTTAAGCACTTCCGGGCTATTACACCCGATCAAGAAAATTAGATCATGACACTTTGCTCTGCTCTATCAAGACCTTCTTAGATTTTTTTGTTGCTTTTTTTTCACTTTACAATAGTCTATTTTATTCTAATTTTTTTTATTTTTGTTATTCGAATTAGTCTCCTTTTAATCATATATTATCTTGGAAAAACATCAAGGTTCTCAAAAAAAAGGTGAAAGGATTGAATTACTAATCATCATAATAAACTAAAAGTGAAAAATCCCAAAGTAAATATTGAAAGATAAAAATTAACTCAGTAAAGTTGAGTGACTATAATACCCTTAGCGTCCGTTTGATTACTGGATAAAGCCCAAGTTAATACATGAATAATTTGGCTATTCATGTATTAATTTTATACTATTTGGTTTCCAAATAAGATAAAAGTTATTCATG
>JACEIK010000113.1:459888-473180 GCA_018107945.1 Datura stramonium | reverse complement strand
TAAATTGAATATTCAATAATCAATGGTTCATGTATTGTAATCTCTACATAATTAAACCCTTCATAAATCATACCTATATAACTAATACTTGCATAACTAATACATGAATAACTAAAACTTGCACAACTAATTCCTGCATAAAATAATACTTTTTTCCTCATAACTAATTCATGTATTATTAATAACTACATAACTTTAATCCGTAACCAAACGACCCCTTAGGGGTGGTGTAGTAGTTGATTGAGCTATGTAGGCATTAATAATACATGAATTAGTCATGAGGGAATCTGTGTATTATTTTATGTAGGAATTAGTTATGCAGGGTTAAGTTATTCTTGTATTACTTATTGCACTTTCTATCCTGCATAAAATATACATGTATTGGTTATGCAGATTTCTAAATTGCAAATCAAATACCGTATTAATTTTATATATGAATAACTTATCTCCTAACTTAAAAGAGTTATAGGCATAAAATAAGTGTGACTGCTAAACGGCGCACTTGTAGGGAATGGGGAGAGGATGACTGCATAAGACACAGCGTGAGGATTTACCATTGGAGGTGCGGGGGTAAGTAGCTAAATCTACTCCTTCCTGATCTACAAACACGGGGAAACAATGGAAGGTGTATTGTTGGGATAGGGTACTACTATTGGTTCATCAACAAGTATTCTTCCATTGTTGATGAACCAGGTCTCTTCGGAGTCAATTGGCATAAAAGCAACTGCAAAGAGTACTCAGGAAGGAGGGGGAAACCAAAAGGAAGCAAATGATGGTCAAGATAATCGAAACTTGATATGCAAACACCTAAGACAGATCTGAAATGGGCAAATTTGTTTACTGGCAATAGACTGACAAATAGAGGTATGGATCTATCTTATGTAGCAGTAATTGTTCACAATGGGAAGAAGGTAGTCCAATTGTGAGTGAGTGATGTTGATAAGGAGAATGAGAAATGGAGGAAGGCTATTATCCTTTATGTGGTAGGGGAATCACCATCTATTGGTGCACTAGAAAGGTACATAGCTTCCGTGTGGAATTTTGCAGCCAAGCCAAAGATATATTATTAGAATGAGGGTTATTTCATGGTGTTGTTTAGTTTGATATAAGACAGAGATGAAGTGTTAGTGTCCGGGCCTCATACGATGAATAACAACCAATCATATTGAAGGTCTGGTCAACTGATTTTGACTTCATAGTAGAGGTATTGACAACTATTCCTCAATGGGTTCGGTTCCAAAACCTGCCTCTAAACTTCTGGAGTCAAGGATCGTTGATTAGAATTGGTAGTGCATTGGGAAATCTGCTATATGCGGATGAATGTACAACTAATACATAGAGAATTTCATACGCTCATTGAGATGAACGTTACCTAGCCTTTTCCAAAGAAGCTTACAGTCCAGGACCCTAGTGGGAAGGAGTTTGTAAAAACAATAGAGTATGACTGGTTGCCTGTCTATTATGATGAGTGTTTGATGGTGGGACATAGATGTCTATAAAAGGAGAAGAGAGTTGTGTTGAAGAAACCTATGAGAGAGAAGGTGTGGCAGAGAAAAACTAGCCCAGCCAAAATGTTTGAGATGTAAGTTAACATACAGTCACAGAAAGAGTTTCCAACACTGCATAAAGGTCAGGAGGTGGATGCATGGAAGGATGTTAAAGGAAAATCTGCTATTAAAAGCAAAATTGCACAAAAGGAAATAGGTCGTATAGAGACTGGAAATGGTTTTAGTACCCTAGAAGTTATGTCACGACCCGAACGTAAACCTAGACGCAACACAGGACAAGGAGTCCCGAGAGACTCCAAGTCGACCCATGGCATGAACATACATCTATCTCAATTCACAAAAATGAAATACTCATCATGACAACATAGCGGAAGCATAATCATAACATAACATGGAAAGTGAAACGCACTTCATACATGACAGCTGAATACTACACATAGTCTGAAATCCTTTAACATATCTGATGGGCTGATGAGACAACACCCCCAACTAACTCGACAAGTCTAGAAAACTGAACATAAAGGATAACTGATATCAACTGGTTCTCGGTAGATGAGGACTCACCAATGAACAGGATGCTGAATTTGAAGATCGGAGCCTGTATCATAAAATGATACACATAGAGTATGCAGTCAGTAAGGGGAATGTACCGAGTATGCAAGGTAAGTAAAACAAACATTTAAAATACATAAAAGCTCATAAGAGTAGGACAACATGCTTATAATATAAATATCATAATGTAGCATAAGGCTCAAGGTTTTCAAAACATTCGTAAATTCGTCATAATCATAATAATAGGAGAAAAGCTTCATTAATCATAACTTGAGCCAAAATAATATGAACATAACCATGCATAAATCATGAGGAACAATGGGAGGACTTGTCATAACCGACACCATCATGGTAGAGCCTTATATGATGCCCCAACTATCTCACTCAAGTGGAGAGAGTCGTCCCAGGCTTTCCAGGCAAGGGACGTGCATTATGTGATATCACAAAAGAAGGGATCCATTAACATTTTAATGTATCAACATGAACCTACGGTGATACGTAGTTATGATACACTGGTATAGTCCTTTGAATAATGAGCTACTCGGTGCTAGACACTGCTCCCAAAAACATGCACATTAGGCTCGTACGTAAATTATAAACATCATTCATGAGATTCATGGCCAAATGAACATTAACATCATTGATCCCCATTCACATACATGTTTAGCCATGAATCAAGGGCCCATAAATTGGCCAACGTCATAAATCGATCAATCATGAAATTCATATCATAAATAATTAATTATACTTGAACATGTGGGCATTTCCCAATACTTTAACATGCTTGAAAATACTCAATTTATTTGAAAACATGATTATAAACATGGGTAACTTGAAAACATGTTTTCATTATTAGTACTTCATCATATATGAACATCCATCATAAATCTCAACTTTCATGAACTTCTCATAAATGGGCATTTAAATTATAAAGCTTGAAAAATAGTTTTAATGGAAAATAACGTAAAACTTGCCCATAATTCATAATTCAATAATAAAAACTCATTTAGATCATACCTATGTAGAGAATTAGGAATTTCATGCATTGGGTTAAAACCCCATAGAACCAACATAAGAATTTCATGATTTAGAGAGAGATTGGACATGGGTGTGAACGGATTCACCCATTCATAACTGTACATACCTGGGAAGATCTGATTTTACCAGCCCTTGAAAGCCCAATAAAAGATTGAAGGAAAACTTGAAAAACTCTAACTTGATCACCTCGTAAACCCCTTCAATATGCATGCATGGATGTGAATAAGCTTAGGATAGATTTTTCCTTCCTACAACATTGCATTTCGAGCCTTAAATGACGTGGTTTAGGACCCTAGGACTTAGGAATGACGAAAATACCCTTAATGGATTTCTTGAAAATTCAGCACTGCCAGTGACCACGGGTGATCCTACGGGTCGTACCAGGATACCACGACTCGTGGTATCCGTCTGTTACATCTATTGCCCAAACTTAATTTCTCAAATTCGAACACCACGACTCGGCAGGACGATTCGTTACATCAGATGATGATCCGTTGTATCCTCCGTTGTTTCCCCCTGTCGACCTGCACCTGGGCCTTCCCACGAGCCACACCACGACTCGTGCCTCCTTCCAACGAGTCGTGGTTTCCATCCATCACCTCGATTGGATATTTACTTACTCTTTTCAACGGTTGCTCACCACGATCCGTTGCTTCTCACAATGAGTCGTCCTACGACCCGTTACTTCCTCCTAGGCTAAGGACTAGTCTCACCACAACTACAGTCACGACTCGTGACATCAGACCACGAGTTATTCCATGACCTGTTACTCCCAACTTAAACCCTACTACACCTCACCACGGACACCTCCAACGGATCGTTGGTGTACATGACCCGTTCCGTGATGTTTGTCCAGATTTCTTCCAACTTCCATTTTAAAATTTTGGGTCTAGTCTTAGGCACTTCCGAGGTATTACAATATCTCACCCTTGGGAACATTCATCCTTGAATGTGGGAAAACATATAGAAAATAGAGAAATGCAATCATTATACTCAAATACTGATCATGTAAGCTGAAAACTAACGGAGTGACTAACTCCAATTCAAACTACATGGCTGAATTGAATTCATGAATCGTATACACCTCTACATACATGAAAGAAACCGGGGCACATAAACTAAAAATGAAAACTAAATAGGGTACTAGGGCAAAAACTGATGCCTCAAGTTGGAACTGAGCCGGTAGAGAATAAATATGGGTATCTAGCCATCATGTATGCTTCGGCTTCCCACTTCAACGTGCTGATTCCTCCACAAAACTTTAACTGAAACTACTTCCTTGTTCCTTAGCCTTCGAACCTGATGATCTAGTATTTCCACCAGAACCTCCTCATAAGGCTGTCTTTCACACCAACACTATCCACCAGGACAACTAGGGTTGGATCACCTAAACACTTTTTTAAGAGTGATACATGAAAAATAGGATGCACAGAAGCTAATTCTAAGGGAAACTCCGATTCATATGCCACCTTGCCAACCTACTTCACAATCCGGTAGGGGCCAACATTACGAGGACTGAGTTTTTCTTTCTTTCCAAACCTCATAACTCCCTTAATGGGAGACACCTTTAGAAATACCCAATCATTGACTTCGAACTCAAGTTCTCTCCTCCTCACATCGACATAGGACTTTTGGCGGCTTTGAGCTGTTTTCAACATGTCTCGTATGAATTAAACTTTCCCCATGACCTCATGGACTAAATCTGGTCCTTTCATCGCAGCTTCACCAACTTCGAACCAGTCAATAGGAGATCTACATCTCCTCCCATAGAGAGCCTCAAATGGAGCCATCTGAATACTCGAATGGTAGCTGCTATTGTATGCAAACTCGATAAGAGGTAAATGATCATCCCAACTACCTTTGAAGTCAATCAAGCATGCTTTCAACATGTCCTCAATTGTTTGAATTGTCCACTCCTCTTGACCATCCGTTTTCAGGTGAAATGCTGTGCTAAGTTTAACCTGAGTACCAAGTCCTTTTTGAAATGACCTCCAAAACAGGGAGGTAAATTGGGTACCTTTCTCTGATATGATGGACAAGGGCAGTCCATGCAACCGAACTAGCTCTCGAATGTATAGTTTGGAATAATCCTCCGCGGAATCAGTGGTTTTGACCGGTAGAGAATGAGCGGTTTTGGTTAACCTGTCTACAACAACCCAAATGGATTCATACTGTCGACGAGTGCGAGGCAACCCTGTGATAAAGTTCATATTGATTTCTTCCCACTTCCAAGCAGGAATACTAATATCTTGGAGCACACCTCTGGGTCTCTAATGCTCAACCTTCACTTGCTGACAGTTTGGGCACTTAGCTACAAATTCTACAATGTCCTTCTTCATGCCATTCCACCAATAGACTTCTCGTAAGTCACAGTACATCTTTGTGGCACCCGGATGGATTGAATACCTGGATCCATGAGCCTTGTGCAACATCCAGAACACATAAGAGACCCTAGTATCGAAGCACACCATCTCCCCCTTTGGAGAAGATCTCTACCTTCTGATTTTGAACGGCTTCCTTTAAATTTACCAAAATGGGGTCCTTGTCTTTTCTAGCTTTTACATCAATCACCAAGGATAATTCTGATCCGTTCTGAACAATAACCCCACCATCGGTCGAATTAACCAACCAAACTCCCAACCTTGCATGTCGAAGCATGTCCTTCACCAGCTCCTTCCTTCCCTCGTCCACATGGGACACACTCTCCATAGAGAGTCTACTAAGATCATCTGCTACTACATAGCCTTGCCCAGATGGTAAAGGACAATCATATCATAGTCTTTGGGTAGCTCCAACCACCTCCTTTGCTGTAGATTTATATCCTTCTGGGTAAACACATATTGTAGACTCTTATGATTTGTAAACACATCTACATGGACCCCGTACAAATAATATCTCTATATCTTCAAGGAGAATACCACCACCGCCAACTGAAGATCGTGGCTCGGGTAATTCTTCTCATGAACTTTCAGTTGTCTGGAGGCATATATTATAACTGTTCCATGCTTAATCAATACACACCCAAGTATGATCCTTGAAGGATCACAATACACCACGAACCCATCGGTACCCTCGGGTAGAGTTAACACCGGTACTGAGGTAAGCTGAGCCTTTAGCTCTTGGAAGCTCTTCTCGCAAGCCTCCGACCGTTGGAACTTTACCTTCTTCTGGGTCATTTTGGTCAATGGTGATGCAATAGATGAAAACCCCTCGACAAACCTCCTGGTAGCCAACTAAGCCCAAGAAACTTCTGATATCTGAAGGATTCGTCGGTCTGGGCCAATTCTTCACCGCCTCTATCTTCTGTGAGTCTACCCTTATGCCCTCACTTGACACCATATGGCCCAAAACTCCACTGCGTTCAACCAAAACTCACACTTACTGAATTTAGCATATAGCTGGCGATCCTTGAGAGTCTGTAGCACCACCCTCAAATGAGCGGCATGCTCCTCCTCGCTCCGAGAGTATATCAGGATGTCATCAATAAACACAATCACGAACATATCCAAGTATGTCTTGAACACCCTGTTCATCAAGTCCATAAAAGTTGTAGGAGCATTCATTAGTCAAAAAGACATAACTACAAACTCATAATTTTACCATACCATGTCCTGAAGGCTGTCTTTGGGATGTCTCTCTCCCGAACTCTGAGCTGATGGTACCCAGATCTGAGATCTATCTTCGAAAAGCACTTGTCACCCTGAAGTTGGTCAAACAAATCATCAATCATGGGTAGAGGATACTTGTTCTTGATGGTGACTTTGTTCAATTGTCGATAGTCAATGCACATATGAAGGGAACCATTCTTCTTTCAGACAAATAGAACTGGTGCACCCCATGGAAACTTGTTGGGTCTGATGAAACCCTTGTCCCTAAGATCCTTCAAATGTTCCTTCAACTCTTTTAGCTCGGCTGGAGCCATTCTGTAGGGAGGGATAGATATAGGCTGCGTATGGGGAAGAAGGTTGATGCCAAAATCAATCTCCTGCTCGGGCAGAACTCTTGGCAAATCATCTGAAAAGACCTCTGGGAACTCCCTTAAGACTGACTGGATGGTCAGGGTCTCGGAATAAATATCATTAACCCTAGTTTGATGGTATACACAACCCTTAGAAATCATCTTTCTAACCATAAGATAGGAAATAAAACGATCTACAGGCACGACCGAACCACCCTTCCACTCTAAGACTGACTCACCTGGAAAACGGAACTCCACCGCACAGGTCCTACAATTAATAGAAGCACAACATGCATACAACCAATCCATGCTGATAATAATATCGAAGTCATTCATGGCTAACTCTACTAGGTCTGCGGAGGTGACTTTCTACAATATTGTGATCGGGTAACTTCTATACACCCGCCTAGCTACAACTAAATCACCAACGGGAGTAGAGACTGAGAATGGTTCTGACAGAATTTTGAGACTGACCCCAAAGCTACTAGCAATATAAGGTGTCACAAAAGATAAAGTATCCCCTGGATCTAATAAATCATAAGCATCAAGGTGAAACACTCGTAACATACCAATAACCACATTTGGTAAAGTCTCCTTCTCCTGACGTGAAGCGAGGGCATAGAATCTGTTTTGGTACTGCCCGCACCCCCACTTGTGGATGCCCCCTGGGGAGCTGAGCGCAGGAGCTGATGTTGACCTATAGTTTGAGCACGCCCTCTATCATCATCCTACCTAGCAAATGGACACGCTCGGTGCATGTTGTCGAATCTACCGCACCCATAATAGATATCTGAGCCGAGCAAGCACTCCCTGGCATGACTTTTGCCACACTTCCCGTAGGATGGAAAGGTGCACTCTACCTGTATGCCCCTCTGGTCTCTCGAACCTGAGGCCCTTCTCCTCTGATCACCCTTGGGTCTAGATGTGACACTAGCTGATGATGGTTCTGGAGCTAGCGACCTCTGCTGAATCTGAGGGCGGTGACCACCGCCGGATCTCTACTGAGTGAACCCATAGCTGTCTGTCCGGCCCTTTTGGCCTCTCTCTCCCTCATATGCGCCGCCTCCATCTGCTGGGTGTACAAGACTATCCGAGGGAAATCCATATCCTGGTGGAGCATAGCGGTCCTGCAATCTTTGTCCAAGTAGATCGCCACCCCATGAACAAACCTTCTCACTCGCGCCCTCTAATCAACCACTAGCTCTGGGGTGTACTTTGATAAGCGTGTGAACTCGAGGGCATACTCCTATACCGTCATCTTCCCATACTTAAGATTCATGAACTCGACTGCCTTTAACTCCCTCAACTCATGAGGGAAGAACCGATCTAGGAAAGCAACATGAAACTCCTCCCAAGTGACAGGGCCTGCTCCGACAGCCCTACTATCTTTCCACTGTCGAAACAATATGTGTGCGACCCCTTTCAACTGATATGAGGCCAACTCAGCACACTCAACTCCATTCACCCCCATTACATGGGTGATCTTAACAATCTCATCAATAAACTCATCTGGATCCTCGTCCACCTTGGAACCAAGAAACTCTGGCGGGTTCATCCTCAAGAAATCTCTGACTCCAACTGCCGCCGCATTTTCGTTTTGCAGAGTATGCGCCACTGCTTGCTGGTTGACCTGAGTGGTCAAGGCCTGCGCGAGCATCTGAATAACTGCCCGAAATTCAGCATGGGCAATCGGCTCTGGTGCATGGTGCTCCTGGATTGGTGGGGCTTGTTGGTGCCTGTCTCCATTGCCATCCTCGTGGCCGTTTCCATTCCCATTCCTTCCACCGTTAACTCTGCGAGGAGCCATGATTATGCAATCGCGAATAACACATATTAGAAGGATAGGGAGACATTTCATCGCACGACATAGATCATGAAAGAAGGGAACATTTCCTAAATGCCTCGTAGCCTCTCGTCATAAATATGGAGCGCTTCACACCCATGAAAAAGACTCTACTTAACTTGAAATTCAGACACCCTAGGACACTTCAAAACCTAAGGCTCTGATACCAAGTTTCTCACGACCTAAACGTAGATCCGAATTGCAACACAGGATAAGGAGTCCCGAGAGACTCCAAGTAGACCCATGGCATGAACATACATCTATCTCAATCAAAAAAATGGAATACTCAGCATGACAACATAGCGGAAGCATAATTATAACATAACATGGAAAGCAAAACACACTTCATACATGACAGCTGAATACTACAAATAGTCTGAAAGCCTCTAACATATCTGATGGGTTGATGGAACAACACCCCCAACTAACCCTACAAGTCTGGAAAACTGAACATAAAGGATAATTGATATCAACTGGTCCTCGGGAGATGAGGACTCACCAATGAACAGGATGTTGAGTCTGACGATCTGTGCCTGTATCATAAAATGATACAACATAGAGTATGCAGTCAATACGTAGAGTGTACCTAGTAGGCAAGGTAAGTAAAAAGAACATTTAAAATACATAAAAGCTCATAAGAGTAGGACAACAAGCTCATAAGAGTAGGACAAACTCAAGATTTTCAAAACATTCGTAAATCCGTCATAATCATAATAATAGGAGAAAAGCTTCATTGATCATAACTTGAGCTAAAACAATATGAACATAACCATGCATAAATAATGAGGAACAATGGGAGGACTAGTCATAACTAACACCATCATGGTAGAGCCTTACATGATGCCCCAACTATCTCACTCAAGTGGGCAGAGCCATCTTACGCTTGCCAGGCAAAGGACGTGCATTATGTGATATCACGAAAGAGGAGATCCATTAACATTGTAATGTATCAACATGAACCTATGGTGGCACGTAGTTATGAGACACTGACATAGTCCTTTGAATAATGGGCTACTCGGTGCTAGACACTGCTCCCAAAAATATGCACATTAGGCTCGTACGTAAATTATAAACATCGTTGATCCCCATTTACATACATGTTTAACCATGAATCAAGGGCCCATAATTTGGCCAACATCATAAATCGATCAATCATGAAATCCATATCATAAATCATAAATCATACTTGAATATGTGGGCGTTGCCCAATACTTTAACATGCTTGAAAATACTCAATTCATTTGAAAACATGATTATAAACATGGGTAACTTGAAAACATACATTTCATCATTAATACTTCATCATACATGAACATCCATCATAAATCTCAACTTTCATGAACTTCTCATAAATGGGCATTTAAATTAAAAAGCTTGAAACATGATTTTAATGGAAAACAATGTAAAACTTGCCCATAATTCATAATTCAATAATAAAAACTCATTTAGATCATACCCATGTAGAGAATTAGGAATTTCATGCATTGGGTTAAATCCCCATGGAACCAACATAAGAATTTCATGATTTAGAGAGAGATTGGGCATGGGTGTGAATGAATTCACCCATTCATAACCGTACATGCCTAGGAAGATATGATTTTACCAACCCTTGAAATCCCTATGAAATATTGAAGAAAAACTTGAAAAACTCTAACTTGATCACCTCCGAAACCCCTTCAATATGCATGCATGGATTTGAATGAGCTTAGGATAGATTTCCCCTTCCTAAAACACTGTATTTTGAGCCTTAATCGACGTAGTTTAGGACCCTAGGACTTAAGAATGATGAAAATACCCTTAATGAATTTATTGAAAATTCAGCACTGCCAGTGACCACGGGCGATCATACAGGTCGTACCAGGATACCACGACTCGTGGTATCCATCCGTTACATTTGCTGCCCAAGCTTAACTTCTCAGATTCGTACACCATAACTCGACAGGATGAGTCTTTACATCAGACGACGGTCCATTGTATCCTCCATTGTTTCCCCTTGGCGACCTACACTTGGTCCTTCCCACGAGCCACACCATGACTCATGCCTCCTTCTAATGAGTCGTGGTTTTCATCCGTCACCTCGACTGGAGATTTTCCTACTCTTTCCTACGGCTGCTCTCCACGATGCATTGCTGCTCACAATGAGTTATCCTACAACCTGTTACTTCCTCCTAGGCTAAGGACCAGTCTCACCACGATTACAGTCACGACTCATGACATCAGACCACAAGTCATTCCATGACCCGTTACTCCAAAATTCAACCTTGTTGCACCTCACCAAGGCCACCTCCTACGGATCGTTGGTGGAATCAACGATCCATTACATGACCCATTCTTTGATGATTTTCCAGATTTCTGCCAACCTCCATTTTAAAATTTCGGGTCTAGTCTTGGGCACTTCCGGGATATTACAAGTTACAATGATGCAATATGATATGGTGATAGTGCATGGTGATGTTGATTATGGAGCTGGTGGAAATGGTATTTTGCAACCTCCTACATATATATAGTAGCTTAGAATATTAGAGGCCGAAGGAGCTAAGTATCTTCTTAAATATACATAAAGCGTACTTGATAACTATTAGTGTACATAAAGTGCAAAAGCAATTTACTGAAAGGGTAAGCCAGAAGGTGGGAAAGCAATTGAAATGGTGTGCTAACTATAACACAAAAGGACGGGGAAGGATTTGGATACTATGGAATGATAACGTTGTTGATTTTGTACCTAATAGTCTTCATGATCAGTTCATTCATGGGAGTGGAAATTCAAAGTACAGGGCTGAGTTTTAGTATGACTATTATATATTATTTCCACACAATTTTCGCTAGGGCTAATATATTGAGGGACCTTAATGGACTAGTACATCGTATTCAAGGGCCATAGATCCTTTTAGGGGTTTCAATGCCATATTGGATACTGAGGATAGGATCATGGGGAGTCCAGTACAAGAAGTGAAGGTTAGATATTTTTGTAACTTTATTCAAGACAACAGTTTAGTTAAATTAAAGGTTGTGGGTAGAAGATACACCTGGTTGAATGGGCATGTGTATAGCAAGCTAGATAGAGTTGTTGTCAATGCTGAATAGATACAGATGTTTTACCAATTGAAAGGGCTAGTGTTGGACCCTTAGTGATTGGACCATTCTCCTTATGCAGTAAAAAGGGAATGCAAAAGAAACCTTTCAAGTTTCTTAACATTTTGGCTAAGCATAGCAGGTTTGAATAGATTGTCAAGGATGCCTGGCAGGCCCCTATTCAACACAAATCTATGAAATCAGTATGGTGTAAGATAAAGATGATTAAAAAACAACTCAAACAGCTCAACTCACAGGAGTACAATAGTATTGATAATAGAATTAGGTCTATTAGAGAGGAGCTGTAACGGATTAAAAATCAAATGAGAACTGTAAGGCAGCACATGGGCCTGATTGAGGTAGAAAAGGAACTCAAGAAAAGCCTTGAAAAATAGATACTTATTGAGGAGAGCATCATAAGACAAAAGTATAGGATGCAATGGTTGAAGACAAGGGATGCAAACACTAATTTTTCTTTGCAAGTATGAAAGATAGGTAATCCCACAACAAGATAAGAACTCTAATGTCTCTAGAAGGGGAACTGCTCAATACTGATGTTGAGGTGCAACAAGAAATCATTCTTCTCTACATAAAGCTATAGGGTACTTGTCACGCCCCGCCTTGGAGGGTATGACTGGCACTTGGTGCCCTACTAGGACCTGAACTGCTAGACTACTGAACCTAAGCACATCTGGTGCTTGGCTGGCTCTAACTATGATTCATGGAATCAACGGGCTATATAGCGGCTGTAAATACAGCCCCGGCCATCTAGTACTATAGCCACCTGTACAACAACAACAGCTAACCAAAATTTCTTTAATATAAGGGAACCTATGCAGGCCGACAAGGCCACCATGCTGGCTAGTTACTTCTGAATCAAACAACAGATGCTAAACAACTACGTGACCGACAAGGTCACCACTACTAACTGAATAAGGCCCCACACGGCCAACATAAACATCTAAACATACGCACGGCCCCACACGACCGGCACAACTAACCGCAGGGAGATATATATACAATCTGCAAGTCTCTAAGAATACTGATAAGATGGTCGGGATAGGGCCCCGACCTACCCGTACTATACAACAAAAGAAAATGATATAAACCTATGAATATCAAGCTCCGGATGACAGGAGCTGATGACTCTGCACTGGCTAGGATCACGAGGGATCGGCTCCTTGTATATAGGTACCTGCAGGCAAGTAATGCAGCACCCCTAACGGGCGTCAGTACCACTGGTACCGAGTATGTAAAGCAAACTGAACATAACTGAATATAAGCAACATAACTAGAAATTCTGAATAGTAGAAAGTATCTG